>PYAF01002533.1:575147-593613 GCA_007407185.1 Glycine tomentella
ATCTATTCCTCTTATAATTAAGAGAAAATTTCACAGATCGCATCTTTCCTTTTTCTTGTGCTTTTATGAAACTCAGGTTATTCTAAATTAAATCCTTTTTGAAACATTTTCCAAAATTTCTAAAAATTCTATTTCATGGTTTTTCTTTATGAACAATGTTAATAATTCCTTATCTAGGAGCATACTGTATTTTTGCCAGTGTTTATAGCATTATTGAGGCTATATGGCTTTATCAGAGCCAAAGGGTATTTTGGTCATTTTGCAAAATGTCCAGGGGTATTTGTGTCTTTTTAAAAAGGGACATTTGTGTCATTTTTAAAATGTTCAAGGGTATTTTTGTCATTCTATCTAAAAATGCATACTTACAGAAAATTCACGTGTATATGAAAATATGAGGGTGTTACAAAGTATACGGATTAGACAATCCGTAAGCTTCATACGGATTACAAAATTCGTACGAAACTTACGGATTGTATAATCCGTATACTTCATACGGATTACGTAATCCATAATCTTTGAATTTATTTTGTAATATTGAATTTTTAAAAATATAATGGATTTATTTATGCATTAATGATGTTAGGAAAATAATGGTTTAACAAAAGACACAAATACTTGAACATCAAACAAAATTTGTAATTACAATGCTCCAATTCACTCCAATTTATGCTCAATCACACAACCCATCAATGAACACAACACTAACAAAGCTATATCATGGTATACCAATATATTCGCTTACAAATTATCACATTATAATAATTTCAGGCTACAAATATTAAATAAAACATACCTATGTATAGGGGTGGCAATTTGTGTTCATGGGTCGGGTTCGGGTCAACCCGGGTCTGACACGAACACGAATAGGCTCAACCCGAACACGACACGATTAACAATTCGTGTTGTAAAAGTCAACCCGAACACGACCCGTTTATTACACGGGTTGACACGATACAACCTAAATTTAAGCACAATTTGGTTTTACCCGACATGACCCGACCCAACCCGACACGAGTAAAAATAAAATGATATTAATTCAAATCATATTTAATTTGTTTAATATAATTCAAATCAAAATAAGTTACATTTAACTTCATCAATCCAATATGAAAACATAATTAAATGCAACGTACAAAAATAAATGAGAATTTTAACTTAGATATGGATGTATATATGAAAAAATTACTATAATAGCCATATAAAAATAAATGAAAATAATACTTACGGGTTAGCGGGTTAACGGGTTAACCTGTAACCCGACACGATTTTTTTCGTGTCAAATTTTTTCAACCCGAACACGACCCATTTATTAAACGGGTTGACCCGAACACGAAAAAATCGTGTCGGGTCCGGGTTGGATTGACGGGTCATGTCACAAATTGCTACCCCTACCTATGTATATGTTAACTAAATACCAAACATTAAAAAATTAAATTTTTAAAAAACACATATACGGATTGTACAATCCGTGTAACGCTTACAGATTTGCAAATCCGTAGACCACCCTAAATCAAAACTTACCTTAGACGCGACACGACGCCACCAACGAATGCCACTTGATTCGATTGAAGATCACCAACAACACCACGTCCACTGCAACAAGTGCAGGTGACAACAAATCACAAATGCAAATCAAAGCGAACAACTTGGGTTCGTAGAATGGAAGAAGAGGCGAAAACGAGGAGGTTGGGTTCGAGAAGGGAAATCCGTATATGACTGGTGTAGAGAGAGAATGAGCCCTTCCAATTTCAACTCAGGTTTATTTCATCTTAGAGCAGGGGTATTTTCGGATTTCCACTGTAGGCTGCTGGGTGTATTGGAAAAGTGAATGGTGTAGGAAGCAAATGCCTGCTTTTTTAGGGGGTCCATATTCTACATCTTTTTTTTTTGCCCCGAGGTATTTTTTTTTTAAGTATCTTCTCACTCCACTCTCTCGTTATTGGACTATTCACAATAAGGCCCAATGGGTTCTAACTTCTTGTTGCACTTTATTTTTTCCTTTGCACTCTTCCATATTTTTGTTTTTCTTTAAAGAAAATATCCTTTTCTCGTAACTAAATTTCAAAATAATTTTTATGAAAATAAATTGAATAATAAAAAGTTTTTGTCGTGTATATTTGCAAAATACATAACGGAAACTTGTTTTTGGTGCATACAGGAAATTTACACCTTCTGTGCTTAAGTGAAAAGTATTTTGTAAAATAAAATTCCAGAAACGTTCTTTTTTATTGTTGATGTAACAGATCATGATGAAACAAGGCCGACGAAACAACGGGCCTGTGAAAATCTTAACAATTTTTTACGCATATTGGAAACATACAATTTGGAATGTTCTCAATTGCCTGTATTTCAAAATTCGTCAAATTGATCCTACAATAACTACTATTATTCACATCAAACAAAAATATATAGAATCTCCTTTAGGTATAATTTGATTGTGTAGAATAAAATGAAAAGGAAAAGAAATTGAAAAAAATATTTGAATTAAAATAATATAATAAAAGTGTAAGACACACTAAATAATAAAAATTTCTTATGCTTTCTCACCAACTTCATCTCAATGAAATTAACAAGTGTTAATTAGCGTTTGCTTCCACTGATAGAAGGGAAAGTAATCTTTGGTGCTATATTATATTATGTTATGAAAATCTTTGTAGAACTTTCTGTTATGAAAAGAAGTTACTTTGTGTCATTTCACTAGAAAGATAGGAGCAAAATCAAAGTTGGGATTTCGTACTAATTCCCTGGAGGGATGTTCTCCTTTTCAAAACCTCAATGATTTGGAATTTCCATCATTTCGTTTGCGAAACTTCTTTGAGGCTAAGTCGCAAAGCACTCCTTAGAGCATTTTAGTGGTAGATCTTAAATTAGGATCTTAGATTAATTTTTGGTGGATCCTATAGTACCACATAGGATTAAAGATCTCTCAAGATCTCTCTAATTTTTTCCTTTAATGATAGATCTCATTTTGAGATCTTTGGAAGAGAGAAAGAGAGAAAAATTTTATTCTTTTTTGAATAATGTGCATATCTTGAGGGATCTTTGAACCCATTCTCCATGTTGGAGATCTCTCCACTTCCTTTATTGGGAGATCTTGTGAAGATCAGATCTTGAGTTCAAGATCTTTGTTTAAGATCTACCACTAAAGATGCTCTTACGAATTACGTCCACGTTCAAGTAGAAGAAACTTGCCGTCTCCACAAGCGTAGCGTTTCATACGTGGCAACAACATACAGGTAGATAAATTTATCTTAGATAATTAAATTTAATAAATTTTAATAACAAAATTGTGAATTTCACACCCTGCAATCTTGAAATCATCTGTGTAAGGGATTCCACTAGTTTTGTTGAAAAAACAAGAAAAATAAGAAAACGTATGTCTAGAGAGATAAAAGAATAGTATTATAAAAAAATTGTGTATGTTAGCATTTATAAACAATATTACTCATGTTTGCCAAAAGAAATATTATTAATAATTTCTACACAATAATTACCAATGTCACGCAATTATTCCCTCCAATTCTTGGCAAATGTTTCCATTGACTTCAACGAAGGATCCAACTTTACAAAGAAAAAAATCCATACCGGTGTTTGAAACGACTAAGGTGTTTGAAACCCCAAATTTAATTGAGATATGATACATGTATAATAATTTATATAATATTATTTTATATGTTTATTTTTCTATTATATTATTTATTATATTTCAAAACTTTGTCTCTCTTCTCACTTGTCTCCCCTTTCTCTCTTTTTATTGTAAAATTTGTTGTACAAGTATAATTTCTCAATTTAATTTGGGGTAAATTTAAATTATCACATATTAAAATAATTAGTTTATATATTAAATATAAAATACTTTTAAGAAAGGGAATTTTTTTAAGTGAAATGAAAGAATTTTAAGAACAATTCAAATGAAATAAAATTATAATTATATCATTTTGAAGTCTCTTATCTTAAATACATATTAAGTTTATACTTTTAGTTATGTTAGAATACTCTCTTTTTTCTCCATTTTTGTCACACTTTTATTTTATTTTTCCTCCTCTTTCCCTCTCTTTCATACTAGCGTGGTAAAGTGATCAATCCACCCCTATGTATTTTCAACCCACCTTAAGGAGGGCGGAGCAAGAAGTAGGTTGAAAATAAAACCCAGTTTATTTAGAGACGAGTTGATGAGTTGACTTGAACGTCATAAAAAAATGTTAATTTTATTCAAATAATATATAAAAAATAAAATATAACTAAAGTAATTAAATTTTCATCCATTATAAATTACTTAAAATTTTCAAAAAATTTATCCAGAAGCTACCTAACTAATATAAGGAGCGTTTAGAAATGTATTAACAGTAAACCATTGATAAGCTTGGGCATAAAGCTTCAATTAGAAAAAAAGGTCTGGAGTATTATTGAATTCGAATGGATAACTAATGAGACAACAAAATATATGGATGCCTTTTGGAAAGCTTCTTAAGGCAAGGTAGGTCTTGCTTTATAGCCCTTTCCTTTTTCCCTAAAGTGAGAACAAAATATAATGGATCATTCATGACTTGGATGTGAAAGTTTATTAATTTGGCTATAAACATCATCATTTGACACGTGTGGTTATTGGTGCACAATGCATATGTATGAAGAACGTAACGACAATATATATAACAAAATTTACCACAATTAATTATAAATTTACAAATATAAATGTGTAGATGATCCTCTTCTGACTTGTTGACCATGATTTGTCTATACATACCCAAATTGTCCGAAACAGCAATCGAGGACACATTCTCTGCATGTCACATTAGTATTACATAATGTACAGTATTCTAATTCTAGCTATATATCTATGGGCTGAGAGGAGCACATTGTATAATATCACACTGAAAATGAAAGAAAACGATCAAAATCTTATTTTGTGGAAATGGACGTATACCGATACGGTCAATACTTATTAAATCATGCAAATACCAATCCACCAATTGCACCTTTCAGAAATAGTCATCATTCGTAAACTTACTAAGTAATTAATTAATTTTTGTTATTTCTATTGAATATTGGAGGCATAATATGGCTTGCCGCAATATTTTGAATAATTGATGAACTGAGATATATAATCTATGGCATTCTTGTATTTAACGGATCAGGAATTGATCCCTAAATTTTGCAAGTTATTACAATCAAAGTACTGCTGCTCTGACTTATAGTTTTAGCTTTCAAAATGTTAATGAATAAAACATTTCCTAATTCATGATATATGAAATAGCGGGTGTGAAGCTATGAACTTATCTATTTAGGTGTATGTGTGTGGTGGGGGAAAAGTGGATGGCGATTTGAAGGTACAAACCACAAAGTTAGAAGTAACGATTTTTTGGAACAATTGATGTGTGTCTACTCAAATGAGGTGAGAGACGAGAATATGAAAGTAAATTTGGTCATACACTTGAAATAGATTATTAATAATAAATTTAACTAAAATAATTTAAATAACTCATATATACTTATGTAACAGAATAATTCGTGTATAATTAAACGACCATTTTTCTCAACAACCTCTCTCTCTTTAATTTGTATGTGTTATATATATATATATATATATATATATATATACACACACACACACACATATGTATAGGTCACGCCATCCAGTACCTGTTGAAACTTTAGCTGCGACACTACTAAACGCAAGCAATGATCATAAACGTTGAATCTGGAGAAAAGCTTTGTTTCTTTGATGGGTATATGTCCTATTACTTTCACCGGATGTGAAGAGCAGTTGAACAAGTAAAAGATCATTATTTTGTACTATTTGTTCCCAGCACACAACCCTCCCATTCTGTTTGTAACAATTCCAAAAGATGGCATCATTAGATATATTGTGATGCAGACAGAGGGAAAAGATGTAAAAAAGAATATTCACACGTGAAAGACAATATGGAAGGTGTATATATAATTACCATCTCATTTAATGAATCACTAAAGTTGAATGTTTTCAACTGTTTGTGATAATATTGCAGGGTACTTGATTATTTAGATATTCATAAACCAATATATATAGATCTGAATCTTATTTTGTTTTCATTTTCATTCTTGTCCTTTTCGAAGTAAAATGCACGAGTAGCTTGCGTAACCTACCAAACATCCGAACTTATTGCAGCCTGGAAATTTACCTAGGTTAATTAAAGGATGTCATCAAATTCGGTTCGCATGCCAATGATAAGAGCTGCTGAGTCTTGGAAATATTTTTTGGACACTTGTGTACTCATCAACATATAGGGTTTGTTTAAACTTCTTTGAAAGAGCTTATAAAAAAAAAAAAATCTTCATAAGCTAAAATTAATTTATATATATATATATATATAAAGGTTCATTTGTAAAAGTTTTTTCATGTTATCTTATTTTAAATTTGGTTTTAAACTCAAAAAAACTTATGCATAAGTTAACTTCAACTTATAAAAAAAAAATTCTCACATTTGTTTCTTATATGAGTGTTTGTAGATAAATTTATCTAAAAAACTTAGAGAGACAAAAATAAAAATAAAAGAGAGACGTAATAAATATAACAGAAAATATGATAAAATAAAATAAAAGATAAAGATACAAAAATATTTAATGGATGTGCATAATAGCTAATCTAATAATAAGAAGTTATCAAATGATATTTGTAACAAGATACGGATGTATCATTAGGCTGCCTATACAATTAAATGTTGGATTTTTCACCAGATTTTTCTTTATACCTTCTTTTACTTTTATGTCGTTCATCATAGACTTTTATCTCGAAATCACAATACGTGAATGATTAACATGTCTATGATTTAGTCTTTTAATTTATCTTGAAAACAACAATAGGTGAATGATGGCTATGATTAAAACTATTAAATGTAAAAAGTAGTATAATTAGCATAAAAATGAAGAAAAACGGTCATTGTCACAATATAAGGTTTAAATATATATTTTTAACTCTTTAAATATTATCGATTTCTTATGTAATGTCTTAAATTTTTAAAAAGCTCGTAGATTATCCCTTTTCATAATATTCTTTTATTAATGTTTGTTAGTTTTATTTGTTGGAGGTCTTTTGGTTTACTTTTAATCCATTTAAATAAATAAATCATAATAATAAAAAGAACTAATTAAAAGGTAAATAAAACAATACTTAACGCACAAATCGATATATAAAATAAAAGGCTAATTAACAAAGGAATTAAATGAAATAATATTTATAAAAAATAATTTCCTTTAGAGACACACCTTTTAGGTAAAATTTAGTATTTAATATTTAAGCTAACTACTTAGCACATGGATCAATTGATAATTTCAGTTTGATTTGTGATCTTAAATATGCAATAGCATATTAAATACACAAAGATAGAGTTTTATCCCTATAAATATTTTGCTTAACTCCAATAGAATCGTCTATCATAAAGAATACTCGTGATTTCAAAAAAAAAAAAACACAATGTAACAAATGTAACATTATTAATTTAAATACAGTAAATGAATTTATTTTATAATATTTAATGTATTTATTTTTAACACATTAAACATTTTATCTTATATTAATTTCTCTTTTTAAAAAATATATTAAACAAATATGAATTCTCGAAGTTCTTATTGTATTAAAAGGTAGAACCACAACATGCAACTTGTTGTTTTTGAGAAATAATAAATTAGTAATATTTGGTAGACCCACACATACAATTTGCTATTTTGAGAAATAATAATGTTTGTTTCACACTCTATTATGAGGCGTGAAGCAGATGGAAGGAAGATAGAAAAAGAAGGGGGAAATTAAAAAGAGAGAAATTAAGAAGTATGATAGAAATATAAAGAAAAAAAACTAGAGAGAAATAGGATATAAATATACAATGTTCCAAATTATCTAATAATTTTTCTAGTAATGCATATATATAATGAAAAAAAAATCATTTATACATACTCTTCAGCAATGCAAATAATTATTTTTGCCTATAAAAAGTTTTTTTTAAAAAAATTACTATTTATAATGTTAATGTGTGAAATAAAAAAATTTCGTACACCCACACATACAACTTGCTATTTTGAGAAATAATAATGTTTTTTCCACACTCTAATTTGAGGTGTGAAGTGGATGGAAGGAAGAAAGATAAATAAAAAAATAAAAAAATAGTAGAAAATATAATGAAAAGTGAAAAAAAAAGTAGAAAGAAAATACATAAAATAAATGTAAGAAAAATAAGTTGTAAAAAAATCAAAATCATTTGAAAAATGTATGGATATTGGTTCAAAATCATCATTAAAAAAATAATGTAAAAAATTATTAGGTAATCCATTATTATTATTTTCATTAATTTATTATTCTAAATTAACAAACTTAAATATGTCATATAAAAATGAACTGAGACCATAAATATATGGTGTCCCGGATTTTCTGGTAATTTTTTTAATAATGCATGTCGAATTGATAAAACATTGATGTCAGTGACAAAAGTTAACCAATTGCTAAAAATACGATTTCTACAGTGGACAATTTTGTTTATTGGCATAGGGACCATATATATGGTCCGTGAGAGAAGTCAGTTTTAGATTAGAGATATCTTAATCTTAATTATATGAATTTTATGGAAGAAAGAAGATGAGAAAATCACCATAGGCGCAAGAGCATAATAATGTAGAGAATAAACTCCCGGCGTATTGGAATGGACTTGTATTTTCATTGAGATTTGTTAGGCAGTTGGATGTACATACAACCTTACGCATTTCAACCCCCTCCAATATTGCAATGGACACAATCACATATATCCCAAATAATAAACGAAGAGAAGGAAAATTCTTTTAAATTAAAACAAAATTAATCTCAAGTTCAATTGATCAGCGGAAAGTAACTTGTTGGATTGTGCGTAATAGTTGATTCACTGCAGCCGCAATTTCATCGACCGTGTTCAGCTGACACCCGTCCTCTACCTGCTCCAATCCATCCATTACAAAAAAAAAAAAATCTCATCAATTAAGAAAAAAAAAGAAGCAAGTTATTTGTAATTTTCTACCAACCTTGACGCTAATTGAGTAAAGGACCGTATCATCAAGAGTGGAAACATTAAGGTGGAGAATGCTGAGCTTGAGACTTTGAAGCCCAACAACGATCTTCATAATCTGCCCAGGTTGTTTCTTTGATAGTACCTTTAGATTGGCATGGCTATCCACCATGGTCACTTCAATGTCTGCTACGGCCCACTGTTTCTGCTCCTGGTTGTTCTGTGCCATCGTCGTGCCACGTGTCGTGTATTGAGGAAACGCGAAGAACTCAGCAAAGGGTGTTGTTGTTGTCGACCCATTTAACCCAAAAACATTCTCTTTCCCTTGGTTCGTTCTCTTTTGGCCCTCCATCGACTGCAAAAGCTGCTCCAACTCCTTCACAAAGTTTATGGCCCCTCCAATAATAGCCGCTTGGTCACCCTGTTTTACACAGTCTTATATTAGCTAACATATTACATCTTAAAATACAACTAATTATCATAAGGAAAATGTTTTCTTAGACACGTCTTTCAGGTGTACACCTTGTGAGAAAGAAAAATGTAAGAAATAAGTGATTAATTTGATGGGATAGAATAAAATTATAGATGTTATTTGAGTGTTTGAAATTTGTGAATATTTAAATATAATTATTTTTTATTTGAATTTCTCTCTTAATAAAAATTAATAACTGACTTTTTGTCAATAAAAAATGCAATTAATTATTTCCATAGTGAATTAACTCACCCTTTGAACATAAGAGGAAGGCATCAAGGATCGGAGCATGGCCAAGTACTCATTCATCTGTTTTCGGCGATTGCGTTCAACAGCAATGTGGGTCATCCTCTGGTTCTCGATTTCCTCCTTGTTCTTGGCGCTCTTGGTGCGGCGTCGTTTACGGCGGCTCGTGGTGGTCACGGTGGCTTCCACGGAGGAAGAAGGAGGAGGAGGAAAAGAAGCGGTCGTCATGAATTGTTCAACGGTGCATGCTTCGGGGGAGGAGTGAGAATCCCATTGTTGTTCCTTGACATTTTGCAACATTGAGGTAGAAGATGAATCCCAATTTGGATGAAGGTTGTGTTCTATGTTGTTGTTGATGATTCCTAGGAGAACTTTCTCTTCTTCCGCTGCTTGGAAATTACCGTAGTTGGGTGTTGCTCCAACTAAGGAGTACAAATAATCCTTGTTGCAACCATACGCAAATGGATCTTGCGGGAAAACCACAGCCTCTAGTGCCATTATTTGTGAACGAATCACTCACAAGAGCCTCTCCCTGTTGCTCGCAAAGGAGACACAAAGTCACGAACACTACTTTTGTGGGAGATAATAGAGAGAAAAAAGGGTTGTAGGAAGCTACAAAGGAAAGTGGAGAGAGGGATATGATATGATGAAGGTTAATAATTATTAGAAGCTTGTGGGAAAAGAGAGAGAGAGAGAGGGAGAAACTTGAGGTGGAAGAAGGAGAAGAAGCACTACATTCCCAAAGGACCAAACAAACTCGCCCTTTTATCAACGCATTACGAAGAAAGCTTGCAACCTTTTCAGCATGATTATTCAAACAAACAAAAGGGCTACAGCACCCTGCACGTGAGGTTTCATTGTTGTTGTTGTAGACCACTTCCTTGATCGCGTAAACTCAATTAGCTACACACACACACACACCACACGCACAGACAGATATTCTCTTGGTGCTTTGTTTATTCCTTGTTTTGCAATGATAATAGCGATGTGTTATTAGTTAATGTGTACTAATTAAATAACTACGTCATAATATTAATAATTAGCCCAAAAAAATTATAAAAATAGGTGCCGTGTCAGTGAGATCTGTGATGAAATGCGCTATGTTTCGAACATATTGTGTTGTGTTATTGAAATATGATGTATTTCGAACATATTGTGTTTAGTTTTGTTTTTTTTCACAAAATGTTTAGTCTTCAAAGGGAAATAAAATCGGTAGTTTTCGTTTTATGTATTATTTTAAGGAAATGAAATTTTGGAACGCTTGGAGAATGGAGATAATGGACTTGGAAGATGGATAGTTGTTAGTATATGTATCATATAAAATATCAAACTTCAATCTCTTTCGTGAATAACGTAATCTTATCCGCAATTCCACCATATTAAATTGCACGCTGAAAAAAAAAAAATCAAACCATATGCAGCTGATCCCTGAATATAACATATAATCCAATAATTCAATGTCATTTGTGAAACAACAAAGTATGGTTGTTGCAAACAAGCCAAGACATAGAGGAAAAACTATACTACACAGACACCTAATTCGTGAACAGCACAAGATTCCACTGTGAGGACGGTCATCTCCTTCGTCCATATCTATACTCTTGGTCAAACAGAGGGACAAGACAGTCTTTTCACCGTTCACGAATTCTTGCTTTTTTTTAATTTAATATTTCTTATTTGAATTTCAACTAATTTTTTTCTTATCGTTTGGACACATTTTTTAGTAAAATGATATATTAACTTATAACTCATGATGTGCAATTAACTTATAATGTTTAAGTGAATGATCAAATCTTAAATATTGATTAAGAGATTTTTAAATGTCAAATTATTTGTGTTAATAACTTTTAATCTAGTTTTTGCTTTATATTAAATTTTTTCCAATAACTTGTACAATATTTTTTTATTTAAAAAAAGTAATATTTTAAAAATACTAGTAAGTATACTATTACATAATAAAGAGTTTGATGCATATTTCTATAATCCATGGATACAGTATATAATCTGCTTAATAAATGGGTCTAGTTTCATTTTGTAAAAATATGGTCGGGTATGCGGACATAAAAAAGGGAGATATGATGAAAAGCTGGTAATCTCAGAGATTCGGAGAAAGATAAGAGAAGAAATGAGGGGGGAAAGAGAAAGAGAAAATAAAGAACAGCAAACAAATAGCCTAGCTCAGGCATAGGACAAGGTCCAGAGTTCAGAGGAATCCATGTGAGTATGTGACCACACAACAGAAAGGGCCATTCTGTAATCATCTACCATCGATTCTCCTCTCTCTTTCCCTTTCCGAGCATCCTGTTCTCCTTTTTTCTAAATTAAATATCCTTTAATATTTCATGTAAACAGGAAATATGTAACGTTCATTATATTATAGTAGTACAATCTTTAGGATTTGGATGTGGCAACATACAAAATAATACGATACAAAATACAATGTCATACGTAGACTCTTTTTAGACTTATTAACATGAAGTTTTGTTAATTTTTTATTTTTAATTTCGAATCTCGATTAGGAAAAGTACCCACTTGCTGTGAAATTTCACCAATTAATTAATTTATGCATAGAAACTTTAAAAATATAATGAGAATAATGAAAACATGTATAAAAAAAATTGTAAGAAAAGGCAACAAAGATCTAGAATTAAAATTTAAAAAAATAGGAACTGATCGTACATTGATAGGAAGGAAAGAAAATAAAACACAAATATCGATAATTTTTTTTTGCATTAAAAAGATTAAAAAAAAGAAAGAAAAAATTAACTTATAAAAACCAAACAAAATTAAAAAATCTTTCCACTTTCCTTTCAATTTTAATTTCAAAAATTTCATTTCCTCTTCACTTTTTTTTCCTCATTCCAAACATAGGGTTCAGAAGAAAAAAAATTAAGGGTGAATGTTAGAACTTAGAAACACTACAAAAATAAAGTGATATAAATTAAACTACTAGTATAAATATATAATATTCATAGTAACAGTAAATAATATAAATATTGATATATTATTAACATATTGAAGCCTAATATAATACACTATATTATTCATGTAAACTCATAATATTTATATTAATAAATTTTTAGACAAAATTGGTAAAAAAAATATTTTCAAACTTTTTTTTTACTTTTGTATTTACTACTAAATGCCACATTTTTTTATTGTATACACTGAAACTACAAGTGGAATTGTGGAACAGGAATATACTGATGGTTAAATTAAATTGAAAATAGTAAAAGCGGTAAATGAATACAGATTAAGCCCAACCCATAACATGATAACTGTTAACATTAATTTTATTTCTACCAATTAATGGCATACTTGTTTCACACTGCCACAAACGATTAATTAACCATTTGACCACCAATCGATAGACATTCTCTAGGTTTTCTTCCCTTTTTTCTTGGGTCACCCTTTATGCGGAATATTGCTAACACCATATTATTTGTTTATTACCATTCTAATAAGATGTTAAGTCATTCCATCAATGTTTATTATAGTTCCTCTGCTAATCTCTGATTAATCTAATAAAGAAAAATCCAAACCCAACTGGCATTCCTTTGAATGTATCAGAAAAAATGTGGATTATGCGATTCGATGACTGCTTAACTATAGAACAACTCTGATTAAAAAAAAAAAAAACTATAGAACAACTAGGCAAATTAAGATCTACCGTTGCTAGTATCTAGGTATAATTATATTTGTTATACGTACACAACCACAAGTTCACTAAATACTACAATTACTAATTGCTTATTTGACTTGGTCCTCACGAAAATATTGTTCGTAATATGCTACTCAATATCATATTATGCTAGCCAGCGTGTCATGGCTTCATTCTAATTCGAAGTGGGCCTCTCCTACCTTCAGATATTGATAATTCATGCATTCACTGACAGATTTATTCTTAAGGGAGGGTGTTTACATACACCCCTTATTTTTAAAATTTATATATAATTATTTAATATTTTTATATTTTATTTTTTCTAATTTTATATATTTAAATCTACTATTCTCATATTTTTATATTTTCATATTTTATACTTTTTAATTTTATATATTTGAACTTACTATTTTTAATTATCTCCATTGACCCATGGTCCTAAATTCGTCATTACATGCATTTATACTGTTTTTAACGGTAGACACGTCTTTGTTAGTTAATCCCCGGATACTAGTTATCATATAAATAACTTTCACCAAAATTATGTTAAGCACATAACTATTTTTATGATTCTGTCCCATGCTAACTGAATGCTCGTAAAAAAGGTTATTTTTGGTCTATAGTTAATAGAGTTCTTTTATTTTAAAATAAGAAAATTCAGTTTCATTGTTGTTTCTTTTTCCTATTCAAAATCTTCAAATTATTATTTTTTATCTAAATATTTGGAGGTTTATGTTAGAATTAAGAGATAGAATAATTTTGAAAGTTTAGAGGTAAGAAATTTAGTAGAAAAATAATAGAGATTGAAGAATTTTATAAGATGTGAAAATAGAGTTTGAGCAGAGAAAATGTAGAGAGTTTTTTTAATGAAAATTTGATTTGTTGATTGATGATATTCGAATAAAAAACAATTTAAACTATTTAATCTATAAAAATTAAGTTAAAAAATTAGAAATTGAGAGAGTTTACGTTGAAATAAATGATGAGAGGATGGAATTGATAAATTTTGAAAACAAAATGAATTAATTGATTAAAAAATTAAATCGAAATTCATACAAACCAAATTAATAAAATGTAATTGAATTTAAAAGGAAACATTGTTTTCTTTGTGCATATATATATATATATGTATATATTGGACGACTTTTTATGAAAAATGTTCGCTAGGTATTGCAAATCCTTTTGAAGATTATGATTTTATTCGTTGTGAAAATATATGTTCACTTTCAAACTACAAGTCACATGCAATGATTCGTTATGTACTTCGATCTCAGATGATAGATAAATGCAATGAAATCTATTGTTGGATGGTTTTCGCGTGTGTATCTATATATGTATATGTCTACGACAAGTATTGACGTATATTTATTTTTTTGAATGAAAGTATTGATGTAGTATTTAAAAAGTTACTGAAAACTTGAAAATTATTTCAAATTATAAGAATGATATGCAATTTTTTCAATTTTTAAAAAAATAAGAATGACATGTTATTTATTTATTCTTGAAGAGAGAATGAACTAAAATATTAAATCATTCTTTGGAATCTAATATATAAAGATGTGATGAAAGTAACTAATTGATTTGAGAGTATAAATAAATAGTTGGAATTTTGAAAAAAATGAAAATTTTAAAAGTAATCAATTTAAGAATACAGACAATTCAGATTTTTAGAAAGAAAAAAATCAACAAAAAAATATAAAATTATATCATTTCAAAGTTTCAAAAGTAATGAAAAAAAATTGATAAATTAAAGTTGTGGTTGAAAGAAAAAAAAATACTAAGTTTAAAATCAATAATCTTATTTTATATTATAAAAGATACATTAGGATCTCAACAATTTTTTAGGATTTAAATATATCTTTTGTCCTTGTAATTTAGTATTTTTTATTTTCATCATAGTAAAAAAATCATTTTACTCTTTATAAAATATGATTGTTTTATTTTTTATTCTTTTAAGTGTTTTAGATAGTATTTTTTCACTATTTAAAACTTTTTTTATCGTTTAAAATGTTATCTAAAATATTTTAAAGATAAAACCAAAACAAACATATTTTATAATGATTAAAAAAATTATAAAGACGAAAAGGAAAAAAAAACATTAAATTACTGAGATAAAAAAATGTATTTAGACCATTTGTTTTAAATGTAAAATATCTAAGCCTCAGCATTTATTTTTTACAGCAAAAACATTACGACATAGATCAAATTAATATTGTTTACCAAGTACCGACCGTTAAATTACAAATGCACTCTTTCAGTTTTAAAAAAGAAAGTTCTAAAATAACTTAAATTAAAGGACAGAATTCCTACTGCTATGCATATGAATTAATTGGTGAAGAATTATTGTAACTTATCAAGTGATTTCAAGTTCTCTATAAAACTACATTAAAAATTTAGATGGAGATCGAGTTCCAATAATATCCCTAATTCCCTACCCAACTTGACCAGAATTCTTATACTCCCTCACTAAAAGTCCCGCCTTATACATTCTCTGTTTCCTCACATATTTTGATTATGTGCAGAGCAAAACAAAAACATATTTTGATTTTGTCTATATATGTTCAATAAATTTAATTTTTGCTTATGTAAAAACCAATCTATATTTATATTTTTCAAAATATATTGTTAAGTTCAAATACTAAAATAACGCTACGTCATTATTTTTTGAACAATATTGTTAAACTTTACACGATTGAAGGATAAAATCTAATAAATTACACACACGTATTGTATAGATATTAGTTATATGTGTAACCTTTAAGCATTCGAATTCCTGGTCGGTCAATCATGCTGGCCGGTTTATATAAGGTGGAAGTTGTAACATATTTTCATCGAGTTCTGTGTATAGGTAAACAATTCGAAAAAAATAATTATATATGGATCGATAATTTTAAAAAAATTATACAATTATTTAATTACAAGATTTATAATTTACTGTATGATAAATTTTATTAATTTTTAAAATAATTTTAACAATAATTTATAATTAAATAACGACTATTTTACATCATTTAAATTCTTAAATATTTTAGTATGTACAAGTTGTTGTTAATTAAAACGATGGAAATAGGATACATATAGCTCCCAGTTACCGCAATTTGATGATTTTTGTCTTTTTTGGGACACATAACTGCACCTAAAGGTGTCACTGGCTAATGGAAACAAGAAGATAATCCAGATTGGTGTGTAATTATAAACTCAACATGTCTCAGTTGCTTAATTGCATGTGCTTAAGCCACGAAACACGCTACTACCAGCAACGCCAACCGCGTTATACGGGCACAAGGAACAAATAATTTAACACCAATTTGTGTAATATAATATGTTAAGCAAAGTGATTTGGTCAGAAATATTGTTTGATTAATGGGGATAAAACCCCTGTTGGCTTGCAGGCTTGTTGTTGACTAGTTTAAGAAACCAAGCCCTCGTAGGGTACCTCAAAATTCTGGGAACCAGCGTGTTGTTTTACATGCATGCTGGTGTTTGCTGCACTGCACAGATTCTCCTGATCAGGTTTCTTTATCCTTTCCTAACCTATATATATATATATATATATATATATATATATATATATATATATATATATATATATATGCCATCACCGCCAACCTGAAACCATTTCTAGCCACAACTTATTTATTTTACTGCCCTCAAGTTTGCCACTTCAAGGTTGTTGTTTTGTTTGTTAGCACTTGATTATCATAAGGTCAATTTGGTAAATATCTCATCTTTCCCACACTCCATATTGTTTTCTAATTTTTTTAATAATTTTAATCAATAATTAAGAATATGTTTTAAAAGAAGTACACTAGATTATGTAATTATGTGTCCATGGTTTTAAATTTATGATTGCGGTGAGGGAAAAAAAAACTTTAAGTTGCGAAAAAATATACTTGATTGAATCACAATTAGAGTTATGATGATGTTGTTGAGATGGTTCAAATATTTTTATGTTGGGATTACAATTGCGATGATGGATAGTAATTTAAAACCATGCATGTGTTACTACTTTATTAGCAATATATTCTGTAATTAAAATTTATGTTTTAGTTTAATTTTAACAGAACACTTTGATGAATGTCTGATGGCTAAATCATATATCATTGAAACTCCTTTAATAACAGCACTGTAGTGTACAGTTAAAAGCAATTTCACGACGCTATTTTATTAGCAGAGATATTCGCATAACCATAGTTTCTGATGAGAAGTATGAGCAAAATGGGAAAGAGAGAAAGTTTTCAGAAGCGACCAATTTCCTCGCAGTTTCTCAGCGCATAGTATTGTATAGGGCTATATTCTTTTTCTTCTTCTTTTTAAAATTTTTTTATGAGTGTGTAGGACTTTTATCTCACACTCAATTAATATTCTCCCACTGAACCGGTTTATTTGGCCTATAGGCTACGTATTTTTCTTAAAAAAATACTTTCTTTTATAAGATTAAAAATTTATTTAAGCCATGATTATTTAAAAATAATTTGACCAAATTTTCAATAATAAATGACAACTAATCGATTATTTGAAATTCAAATTTTTTTGTTATAGAGATATAAAATTGGCTTAATAATAAAAATAAAAAGAAAAACAAAATTCTGAATTTTATATTAATAAAAATTAACTATATTTACCCGTATTTCGTAGAATTGTGGCATCCAAGGGCAAAACAACCAATCAGAAATATATTTTCTTTTAGTTATCATTTGAGAATCGATTTTAAATTAATATAAAAAAGAATAAGTCATAAATGACTATTAAATTAAAAGTTGTAATAAATATTATGATTTTTAATTTATTTTTTAATTGAAGTAGTAAGATATTTTACAATTTCAATTATTTTTTTAAAAAAATTTGTTACCTCAAGATCCTAGAAATTTTTCATTTTAACTCGGTTAAAGTTTTTTTACTTATTTTAAAACTTCAAAGTTGTAAATTTTTTGTTTTACTTTATGACTTTAAATTCGTAAATTTTTTTTCTTAAAAAAAGTGGCAAATTTTGTTTCTTTTTTTGATTTTTTAAAAAATTGTAAATATTTTTATTTAATTATTTAATAAATAAATATTTTTAAATTTTTAAATTTTATTTAA
>PYAF01002533.1:593713-608628 GCA_007407185.1 Glycine tomentella
AATATTTTAATATTTTTATAATTTTTAGAATATTTATTTTTTAATATATTTTTATATTTTTTTATTAATGTTAAGATCATTATTTATTTTGTAAATTAAAAAATAATGTAAAACACTTAAATAAAAAAAGACTTAAATTTAAATAAAAATATTAAAATATTTTGTTTCTAATATTAGCATATAATTTATCAAATAATATTAATTTTTTAAAAATTTATTTATTAATTTTTACAATTATCATTAAAAAATTAATAATTTGGTATCATAATATTAATTTTATTTTAAAAGTTATTTCATATAATTATCATGAGTATGTCTTTCAATTATATATAATAAGTATTTTTAGGCCTATTTAAAATTAGTTTGTGCATTTCAATATGTCTTAATAAATAAAAATATTAAAAATAAATACATCAAAAATTAAAAAAATATTAAATAAAATATTTAAAAATATAAAAATATTAAATAAAACCATATAAAAAATATATACAAAATATTATATAAAACTGAAAAAATATATAAATTTATTTATTAAATAATAAATAAAAAAATATTTTCAATTTAGAAATTTTTTTTTACCATTTTTAAAGTAAAAACAAACTTTGACTTTGAAGTTGTAAAGTAAAAAAAATAAATTTTAAAATTTCAGTTAAAATTTTTTTCTACAACTTTAAAGTTTTAAATTTTAAAAAAATTAACTGAAATTGTAAAATATTTCCAATTTCAGTTAAAAATAAATAAAAATCCTAATATTAATATTACTTACAACTTTCAATTTAAAAATTATAAAAAATATTATGATTTATTTTTTAGTATTAATTTAATATTAATCTCTAAATAATAATTAATAAAAAATATATATCATTGATCGTTTTGTGGTAGACAGATTTGTCTTTATGCACCATGGCTGTAATACAGTCAAAGAGATAAAGTATAAATGCCATAATGGAAACGTCACTTCTCACTTTGCATGTCGCGGTGATGCTGATATACCAAGACATTCTCTGATCAAATGCAATGAACTTTTAAATTTTGAGTTAACTCAAAAAAACTTTAACCGAGTTAAAAATAAAAAAAATTTAGGATCTTAAAGTAGTAAATTTTTTTTTTAAAAAAATAAGACATTCTCTGATCAAATGCAATGAACTTTTAAATTTTGAGTTAAATAAAGTTCAATTGAAACTGGTTCGGAAACTGTAAGATGATAGATACAAAATAGGGGGGGAACAATGATAATAACTTGCATTCTTTAAATGGAAATTAAAATTGGACCTACGGAGCATATTTATTATAACATGAACTGTGGGTCGTTTCGACTTGGTTGAACGGTTTCATCAATTTGTTGAGCCTTTCTTCACTTTGGTCTGTCATTGAGATTGAAAGCAACTTATTCATTCCAACTTGGATTAAAAATTTTCAAATATTCTGGAACCGTAAATAATAATAAAAAAAAAAAGTTTAAAGAAAAAACAAAAGGTACAAATATGTTATATTACGCACGTCACTGGCTCGGTGCAATTACAAGATCTTTTTGAAAAACGTTTTTCATACCTACTCATAATCAAATAACTTTATAATGAGAACAACCTTTTAATTCAATTTAAAACGGTGCTCTCTAATAATGGTGTTACAGTTGAGGCCTATATTATGTCCATAGAATACATAATGAGGAAAGTTCGATGATTTTTATTTGATATAACTTTGAATTAGTTTCGGTAAAAAATGAAATTTGTAAAAACATTTCAAAATTTTATTGAAGAACTAAGGATCCTAAATGAATTAGTTCTTAAGAGTTTGATTTTTAGTAGAAATAATTCTTGATCAAATTTATTTACTTTTTAATCGAATTTTGATTATTTCGGATCTTTTTTCTCTAATGAATAAGAGAATAATAAAATAATTAATGTCTATATTATAGAAAATATAATAGGCCTTTTCTTTTTGGTACTATTGCTCTTAAAAATAATGATATTCTTAAAAAAAATAATTGAAGTATTTTATAGATGATCGTTTTTTAATTTCTTAAGAATATTATGTTTGAGAGTTGAATTTTAAAAAGAAAAAGAAAAATCATTTCCAATAAATGTCTTATAATTTAGTTTTTTAAACAAAAGAATAACATAAGTATAACATTTTAATATTTATGTATTTTATAAATATTACTCTCCGCATCCCAAAATAGTCATATCATTTTAAATTATTTTGCACAAACTAAAATAATAATAAATAAATTTAGTATTAATATTATATTAAAAATTAAAGTGATACTTATTAGGGATAATAGTGTAAAAAATAATTAATCAACATCAAGATCAACAATACCTTTAACCTAAGTTAATTGGAGTCGGTGGTAAGTGAACCTAATGATAAATACGAGAAAAGTTGGAAAAAATGAGTGGAGGAGGGGAAGAAAAAGAGAAAATAAGACAAAATAAAATAAAATAAAGAATGATGAAAGGAGAGGAGAAATGTAAAAGAAAATAACTAAAAAGGAATCGTATGAAACATATAAATAACTCTCCATCAAGTTTATAACTTTTCTTCATTCTATTTTAAGAACATTGTCTGTTAATTTATATCTCACTTCATTAAGTCTTATTTAATTATATTATATTCTCCACATAAGTTTTGGTATACCTTTACCTTTATTTGTGTGTCGAGCTATTGACAACAAACTTTTATTCTTACAGAAGTATCAAAGGGTCGTCTGTGCCAAATTTTAGATAAATTTTTTCTAAATCTGACAATTATTTTAAAATGAAGAAAGTATATAATTTGTTAATTTGAAAATAAAAATAATATTCTTTTCTTCTTCTTTTTTCTATCAAATGTCACTTATGCACATATTATAAATTATCACCTTGCCCTTTAAATGCAAAACTGAATTCTTCTGAATAATATTTTTTCAGGCTTAAATATATTTTTATTCTTGCAATTTAATATTTTTTTCCCTTCAAATTATTTGTTTTTTCATTTTAATTCTTGCAAAAATAATGAAAAAATGTTATTTAAAACATTTTAAAAATAAAAACAAAAACTTACAAGAAAAATGAAAATAACAGAACAAAAATGTATTTAAATCTAATTATTATAAGTAGCATTTTCAATACTTCAACATTAATTGATCTCCACGCGGTCACGCCCCTAACTAACCTAACCATTAAAACACAAATTTCTTATTGATTAGCACTACAAAATTACACTAAATCATATTAGTAATGACTCTTTTGGCAAATACACTGGTTACTTAAAATTCAAATAATTTACCAATTCAAGTTAAATTTTATACAGATATGATATATTCAAGAAGATATTTATGAGGCATTTCTCTTTAAGGAAAAGATTAAATAACTTGTTGGTTCTCTCTGAGACTTAATAAGAGGGTCTTGTTGCTAAAGGAAGAACTTAAGAGACATGTCTAGGGAATAATTAATGAAAAGGGGTAGATTGAAGTCTAAAAACAACTATAAATTTTGCATGTATTGTAAGAGAAAGAGACACGAGTTAGTTGTCTGTTACAAGTTGCAAAACAAGAATAAGACAATTGCAAATCACAAAGGTAAACAACCAGCAAACTCTGGTCAAGTGAATGTTGCAAGAAATAAGTTGCAGTGATAAAGAACATTTTATAGTTTCTTGCAATGACTCCAAACAAAGCGAGGATAATTTTTTTATTCTGGTTGTAAGTTACGTAATTTATCCTAATCAATACTGGTTTTTTAATAAATGAAACTGAGTTCAAGGGTGATGTTTTGATGGGCAGTATTAACACTTCCTTTAAAATTATAGGTATTGCTATAATCAAAATTAAGATATTTGATGGATTTTTTGTTGTTGTTGTTGTTGAATAGATATTTGATGCAGTTGTCAAAAGACTTGGGTATGTGAAGCATGTTTCATATTTGAAGAAGAATACCATGTTATTAAGTACTTGGGACTCTAAGGGTATAACTATATTGGTAAAGGTGGAGTTTTGAAGGTGAGCAAAAAGGAGCTCTGGTCGTGATGAAAGAATAGAGAAAAACTACTAACTTATATGTTCTACTAACTTATATGTTCTGTAGAGATGTAGTTGTTGCTTCAAATATTTTGTTAGATGTCAGTGTTGATTACCAGATTGTGGCATATACTATTAATGTTATAAATTTAAAAGATGAAATACAAAATTTAAATGATTTTTTTATTAATTTCCTTGACACTTGACAATAAGATGTTTAAAATTTCATATTACGTTGTAAAATATTATAATAAATAATAATACAATTAATATTAGTAGTTAGTGATACTAAAAAAATGTAGAAAAAAGGACAAAATATCATTTAAGAACATTTTCTTCAAGAAGTTTTTTTTATTTTATTTTCTGATATTCTCTTCAAGTGGATTTTTTTATGCTATTGTTATCTAATAATCTCACACTTTCATTCGGGCTCTGCGTCTGATTCGTTAAACTGGACCTCATGGAACTAAGAGTGATCTTGGTTGGTTGGATTAACTTAATTCTGGGCGCTGATTAATATCTTTGCTGATAATCTCATAATGTGGGTTTGTTTTTCTATTACGATAATCTCACACTTTTATTTGGGCTCTGCGTCTGATTCACTATACTGGGCCCCATTGAATGGTTGGATTAATAGTTTTGGGCTAGGACTGCTTCAATCATTACATCAAGGTAGTTGTTATTGGTCCCAATTGCATTGTTAATGGCCACTATCAAGTGACTGATTTTTTTTTTCTTCAAAAATGTCATTTATATAACCACGTACAAAATTCACAACAAAAATGTGTTTTTGTTGTAATACGGGGGTGTAAACAAAATCTACAAGTGAAACCTGTTTCCATTACAGATTTTGTACACAAAAATGCATTTTCATTGTTGATTTTGTATGCATCCCATGTACTATAATAGAAACACATTTTTTTGTAAACTTTGTAGGAAACTCTCTGAAAATGCATTTCATTTGTTATATACAAAGTGTGTACAAAATACTCAATAAAATCATGATTTTGCATATAAAATCTTAAACGAAAAAATGTCCCATTAAGTATTTTATACACAAAATTGTGATTCTGTTGAATTTTTTTAGCTTAAAAAAATAGAACAGGATCATGATTTTGTGTGTTTCCAACACGTCCGAATCATAATTCCGTTAAGGGGATGGTGGAATTTGAACTTATGGATAAATAAGTTTGTTTTACGGATTTTTAAAATTTGTGGGAACTCATAACAAAGATTGTAGTCTTGTACTGGTCAATAGAAATTCCCAATAAGTTGGGTTTAGTATTCTATTTCAGCATACGGATTGAATTTTTATTTTTTTTCTGAGATGCATTCGGATTGATCTATTGGAATTATCAATGAAGAAAAAATAAATGCTAAAAATCATCCACGACGTTACTGTTGTGAACTTAGTTGAACAAAAAAATTGAATGTTGCGCCATGGACGTGTCACGGTGGCTGGGAGTGACAGTGACAAAAGTTAATCAGTGCTTCTGCTGCTTTTGCTCACAATCATGAGAATGGCAGAGAACAATAATTTTTTTTAATTGTGTGTGGAGAGATATAATCATTTTATTACAAAATTACTTAATTTTATATAAAGAATTGATTTTTTTAGATAAATAAATAAAATGACACTACTAATGATTAACCTTTTAAAATCTAGGTTTTAAATTTAATGAAAGTTTTAACTATCTAGCTTGAATGCTTACTTTTATTTGGTGGCTTGACTATGAGAACATTGAAAATAGAAGCGAAACAAGTACAAGACGCACAAACTTGTGCGCTGAGTATAAGACTATAATAATATGTATTTGGAATTTGCGTAAGGGATGTTCCTTTGTGTGACGGGTGTCTATATTCAAATGTGATTGCATTTCCAATGCAAACCTCACGGAAGAAACCGTTTTTGTTACAAAATTCAGAGTGTTGAGAATTGCTTGATGGAGATGTGGACTGAAAAGGATGGACAAACTAGATAAGCAGGGGAGCTTCACTTATCAATAATAATCTTGGATTAGTTTTATTCGATAACTTGCTGGCTTCAATTTGATCCCTTCATCACCTTTTATAAATAATAATAAATAAATAAAAGATTATAACCCCTTTTGCAGTTTGCCATCCCCACGTTGATTTATATCAGTTTATCTAGAAGCAGATCTGTATTAAAAAGTATTATACAAAGTTTGAGTATTGATCTAATACAAACCAAATCATTAGTGTACATATAATCAGTCTAAAACTCTAAAAAATTAGTTTGACCTTTTCTTTAGTTGGTTAGGCTTGGTATGTAAAAATAAAGAAAGAATGTACTCCGAACCTCGAAGTAATATTCATTTTTTCCTTTCCCTAAAAAAAAGTTTGAATTTTTTTCCCTGGCAAATATCTTTGTTAACTGGCAATAGTACTGAAAAGTTTGGGAAGCATAGAAAATAAATTCTTGATTGTGTAAAGTTTTTTTTTTCTTGTGATAAGCAAGAAATCCTATATTTTGGAGCAAACAAATACAGTGCTAACATCGATTTCTAGAAGACATCACAGAAATATGTAATAAAAGAATAAGCAATTTATACAATAAACTTTTACAATAATAATGTAAGTAGACAAGTGATCCCCCTTAAATGGAATAATATTTGGTGCAGTAAGTGGTTCATTGGTCGTATAATATTTAAATTATACACTTTACCACCCTTTATCTTTTTATACATAGTTACACAACAGATCTATTTTTTCTCATTTATTTTATTATTTTTTCTCTATTTGGTCGTGATTTCAGTTGAGATGTTATGCTCTTCAAGCACTAATTTAGCATAATTCCAATAATTTAACGTCAATGGAATTAAAATAAATAAAACAAATATATTACACACAGTGCATCAATTTGAAGAACATGGTGTTCGAAGAGCATAAAATCTCATGAAATCACAGCCAAATAGAGAAAAAATAATAAAATAAATTAGAAAAAATAAATGTGGATATGTAATTACGTATAAAAAAGATCAAGTGCGGTCAAGTGTATAATTTAAGTATTATACTGACCAATAAATTACTTACTGTACCAGATACTACTCCATTTAACTGCAATGGATCGATCTACACTTCCCTTGCCTAGTAATAGTGAGTGTACTTTTCCATTCGAAAAAGTTTTTTGGATACTTAAAAACCTATCTGACACTTACTAAGAAAAGGATAAAAAAAATATAAATATGAAAAGTGAAATAAAGTGAAAGAAATAAAAAATAACAAAATGTGTTAATTAAAATATTTAGAAAATTAAATAATCCAAAAATTACTACTTTTTCATTTTACCACTTTTGCATGCTTACACACACAAACAAAAACATGGTAACAATATAAGTTTTTTTCAAATTCAATTAAAGATTTTATTGGTTAAGATCTCTGTCTCTAAGAATACATTCACTTCTATATTTTGAAGTCAATATTACTTAATGAAAACAATATCAACTTGAGAATTTATTCGCAGAATATATTCACATATAAACTCTTAAGTCCTCATTAATTAAACAAACCAATAACAACTGGGGACAACTATTCTGAACCCCTTCAAGCTTATTACATTGCCCATGGCATACATCACTTACCTACTTGCTCCACTTGCCAATTACTACTATATAAGGCATTTTGTGCTTCTAAGTATGGATCGAAGCTAATTTTATCCATATGTTATACTGGAGGCCGCTGTCGCTAATCAAAATCCTCTCCGACACTTGAAGTATCCACCATGTTCATAATGCCTTGAAAAATTTCTAATATATCAAATCACTCAATTATTTTATTTATTTATTAGGAAGCGAAATCAAAGTTTTGTCGAGGAATGAAAAAAATTAATTTATTAAAACCACCAAACCAGTGGTTCTTGACGTATTTGACTACCTCTAATTCTATAGTATATGTGGTAATCAATATATTTTATTTTAAATGCTTGATTTAGATCGTGTTCCTTTGATGGTAAAATTATTATTATTATTATTATTATTATTATATGTATATAATAAATTTTTTAAAAAAATGTTTTTTTAACACATAAGATGTAGATTAATATAAGTGACAAGTAATTTATGTATAAAAAAAGTAACAAGTAATTTCGATCCTTTAACCATATGATATGGGTTTGATCTTTGTTTATGTGCATATAATGATACTTATGGGTTGAGAAATTGCCTCTTAATAGGTATTTTATTTTCTCGGAAATTAATCATATGACTTTCGGTTAAGGAATACATATAAATTCAATGTCAGATTATAAAATAAAATAAAAATTTATTTAAATTTCGATATAAATCAAGTCAGAGATTCCTATCCAGTAAGTAGGCTAGTGTATTTCCTCCCCTTTGAGTTTGAGTATCACAAAAAAAGCAGTACTACTAATAATTAAGATAGTTTGGAAAGAAAAAAAATTCAATAGCTACCCAAATAAAAGCTTTATCATCCTCTTTTGAAAATTTTCCATCCGAATGTAGCCGCAAGCTACCTAAAGGAAGCAAAGTCCATGGCGACGACTCCTTCAAACCCCAAAACCAAATAGTACAATAAAATCACAGCACGACCCAATTCCAAAGAAGTTGAATAGCGTTACATAATTTAAATCATTACCTTTCCACCAATCAAACACTTAATTTCCACCCTCTTTTTTCCTTCGCCACCATTATCCAAAACGCCCCAATGCCTTACGTTACCGCTTTTGCACCTCCTTTTTTATAACAACAACCATATCATTAATTGGCAGTCAAAAGAAGCAATCAGCAAGCATGTACGGTGGCTATTATTAATTAGGACCGAAACCATCCAAATTCTTTGCTTCTACAATTGAAAATCAATTCCACCTGAACCCTAATGACCACTCTCACACACTCCAATTTCCACCATGACCTTCTTCTTCTTCTTTTCTATTTTTTTCTCCTCACAGAATTTCTGTCGCCGGTCACCGCGCAGCTTCCGAACACGCTAACGCCGCCGTCTCCGCAGCAGCAGCAGGACCGGTTTGCGAGGCTAAAGTTCGACAAATCCATGGCCATCGTTCTGGTGATCCTCGTGGCGGTGTTCTTCGTCCTAGGGTTCCTCTCCGTGTACACGGGCCAGTGCGCGGAGCGCAGGATGCGAGGGAGATTCGACATCTCCATCTCGATCTCCCGCCGGCAACGCGGCCTCGACCGCGAAATCATCGAAACGTTCCCAACGTTCGTGTACTCCACCGTAAAGAGCCTCAAGATAGGGCGCGCCACGCTAGAATGCGCCGTGTGCCTCAACGAGTTCGAGGAGGACGAAACCCTGCGTTTCATCCCAAACTGCAGCCACGTGTTCCACTCGGAGTGCATCGACGCGTGGCTCGCCAATCACTCCACTTGTCCCGTGTGTCGCGCCAATCTTTTTCCCAAACCTGGTGACCCGTCTTTTGATCCTATCCAAATTCCGGATCCGGAACAACCCGTAATATCATCACCGACCCGAGCCGAAGCTGAGGGCTCTAGTCCTCGTTCTCCGAATTTGATTAATCAGAACCCTACGCCGCGGTCAAGGTCAACGGGTTTTCGTATCGCGGGTTGGTTTCCGCGGTCTCACTCGACG
The DNA here is from genome assembly GCA_007407185.1 of Glycine tomentella. Classification (NCBI taxonomy): domain Eukaryota; kingdom Viridiplantae; phylum Streptophyta; class Magnoliopsida; order Fabales; family Fabaceae; genus Glycine; species Glycine tomentella. The sequence goes on from PYAF01002533.1 coordinate 603,297, forward strand.
GGTCACTCGCTGGTTCAACCCGGGGAGAATTGTGAACGGTTTACGCTGCATTTGCCTGAGGAAGTGCGGAACCAGCTTATGCTGAGTCGCACCAAGAGTTGCGGCGTGGGCGTGACGTTCACGCGCGAGAACAGTGAAAGGAGGGGTTATAGGGCAAGGAGCGTTGGTAGTAGCCTCAGCCCTCACGTGACAAGAAGCGTGGGTGGCACTTGCAGCAGTAGCAGCCCTCACGTGAGGGGGTGGTTTTCTCGGACCCGCTCTGTGAAGGATGATGTCGGGGAAAGGTCTTCGGATCGGTTATTCTCGACGACGACAAGGTATAGTGAGGTTTAGATTCTTCTTTTGGTTTGGTGGGTCAAAGTCAAATATCATTATTTCACAGTTTCACAATCAGCCTTTCTGGCCTGTGCTCATGTATATAATTACTTTTTCTTTTTAATTTTATACATAGTATATACTGTAGCAATATTTACTTGTATGGTTTTAGAGTTGGAAATTTTGGAGTCTTCTTTTCTGTGCGGAACAAACTACAGGCATAGTAAGACTTTGTAAACGTGAATAAATTTGAAAATCTGCAACATGTACTTATTTTCTAGTCTACTTCTTTGGTACTGTGTTGCTTTGAAGATATGTTTAACATGCTCCTTTTGTGTCCGTGTTACAACATTTGCACTTAATTACAGAAAAACAAAAGTCGTAAAATAGATAAGACAGAAAAACAAAACTTGGAATCTAACCTAAAATTTAACAAGTTTGATTGGTTTACTTTAGACGAATTCAAATATAAAAATTATCCAATTCAAATTATTTAAATTGATTTAAATTTATGAGTGACATGTAACTTATTTATACCGCTAATAATATGATTAACATGAAGTCATAATAATAAAGTCATAATCAAGAATGCACTTGGCCACAATTTATATGATACTTCAAAAAGAATTATAAAAAGAGGTGTCACTCATTTAACATAATCTTTTAATTAAAGTCATCATCACTTATAAGAGAACTAAAGATGGGGGTATGCTACAAGTATAAAGAATTTAACATGCTATAAAATAAGTATAGAGAACTAAAGAAATTAATGAAAAATAAATAAAGTTGACCTTTACATTTTTCTCAATTTTTATTTGTTTTTCTTATCATACCTATTATTTTATTTTTCATTGCTTTTCATCTCACTTTCTTTCGTAAAAAAAATCTTAAAAGAAAAATTAAGACCAAATAAATTGTTTCCTTGGTTATTTTCCTTAAGTGTCTTACAGATCTTATTTATAAATTTCAACATTAATTTGAATTATAAATTATACATCTTTATAAATATATATGATATAAATTATTACAAACAAGAATAATGTATACTTAACAATGACATATTATATACATTTTATTTGTTGATTATCATTATTATTATTATTATTTGTAATCCAAATGATGGGGAAATCAAATTTTCTCAAAGACATACTTGACACATATGATAAAGCTTATGATCAGATCATCAATTTTCAAAAACCATAAGTTGTTTTTAGTAGCAACACCTCTCCCGGCACCAGACATAATATTTCATCAACTTTAGGGGTATCTAAAACCATTGGTAGAGGAAAATACCTAAGACTCCCTTTTATTATTGGCCATAAAAAATCAGGTTTCAGCTTTCCTGAAAGACAATCTCTTGAGTCGCATCAATTCCTGGTCCACCAAAAATATTTCAAAAGCTGATAAGAAATTTTAATTAAATCTGAGCTCGGTCAATCCCAACATATTGCAAGAGTGTTTTTCTACTCCATCTACCCTTGAAGATGAGCTCCAGAAAATGACCTCTTTTTGGTAGGATTCAAACTCACAAGCTAGGAAAGGAATAAACTATTTCAATCGAGAAAAAGTTGCCATTAAGAAAAAATGTAGAGGTAGGAAATTTCGACACTTACATGCTTTTAATCTTGTTATGTCACAGAAGCAAGGTTGGAGATTATTGACCAACCATGATACTATGTTTTCACCGTTGCATGAGTTTTCAAAACTAAATATTATCCTCATGGAAATATTTTGGATGCCAATTTAGGCAATAATCCAAGTTTTATTTAGCGTAGTATCTATGCTTTACGAGTTCTAGTTAGAGAAGGTATGAAATTAGAAAATTGGTTATGGGAATTCCATAAATATTTGGTCCCGACCATGGTTGAAATCAAAAGACAACATGTTCATCTCCTCCCCTCCTACCTTGGGTTTTGATTTTCACGCTGGTGAGGATCTTATAGATCCTATAACTCAAATATGGAAAGCTGACCTTGTTGACTTTCTTTTTAGTACCATAGATGCTACCTCAATCTTATCAATTTTGTGCTGAATTATACTAAAGAATACCAACAAACTTGGAAATTCACACAAACAAGAGTTTACTTAGTGAGATCGGCCTATCATAATGCAATAGAATCAACAGTCAAGTCTGATCACCTCAGGATAACTGGAAATTGGAAGTTGATATGGAATCTGCACATCCCCCTAAAATAAAGCACTTATTGTGGTGAGCTATAGGGCTTTGCTTACCTACATGTGAAAGACTCATATCTAAAGATTTGGACTGTCCTTTGAACTGCAGTTTCGGTTTCCAATCATATGGAAATGAGTGGCATGCATTTTACTCATGTGAAAAAGCGAAAAGAGATTTGGCAAGCTGCTGGTCTTTGGCAACTTATTCCACCTAAGGTTGATGTTGCAAAAGGATTCACGAAATTCCTTCTCGATCTCCTTCAACATCTTCACCTAACAGACATGAACAAACTTGCAGTTACCTTGAGGGAATTTGGCAAAAACGTAACAACATGGTTTGGGATAATGTAGACACTAAACTTGCTACAGTTGTTGACTTAGCTCTATTATTCTATGTTGAATGGCTATCTATCTGAGACATCAATCCTCAACAAACCCATCAAGCTTCATCTTCTGCCACTTCTTGGACTCCTCCGCATTCGACTCACATAAAATGTAATATTGAGGCTGCAATCTTCAAGTATCAATCTTCGTTTGACATCAAATTATGTTTACAAGACCAAAATGGTTCGTTTATCAGAGCAAGATCTGAGTTGCACCCAAGTATACCTCAATCACATGAAGTTGAAGCATTTGCATTTCATCAAGCTCTAATATGGACACAGCAGCTCCACCTTCAAAACGTGGTCTTCGAAACAAACTGTAAGCTCATCCAAGATACTCTTAAAGCAACGAAGCAAGGTTGAGATGAATTCCATGCTATTCTAGCTAGATATAGGGTTCTTTTAAATCCATCCCAAAACTCTTGTGTGAATTAAGTTAAGAGGCAAGCCAATGTTGTTGCGCACAAACTTGCTAGGGCATCAATATTCTATGTTAGCTCTCATAATTTGATTTTTATTCTTCAAAATTTATTCTCTAATATCCTTAATGAAATGGCATAAATTCGTTTGCTTAAAAAACAAACAGACAATGACATAACAAATGTCTCACAATATTTTTAGAATTCTTGTGACTCTTGAATGTACTCTTGTTCATAACAATATTTTTTAAATGTCAAATTAAAATAATTATTTTCTCTATTATAATGTAAAGTTTGTTTCTAGAAAATTAATACTTATATTCGTATTTTTTAAATAAGTAAAATAGAATTGAATTAATAATATTCATCTTCTCCTCTATTAATTATATATATATATATAGTTCATTTTGATATATCAATGAATTACTAAATAATTTTGAATTAATGTAAAATTTTATAGAAATGATAATGAGTTTTAATTTAAGGATATAATTTAAATTATCTAATGAAAAAAATGATAGAAAAGTATAAGAATGGTATACTTGTAACAATATAAATTTATCTCCCTTTCTCTCTATATATAACAAAATAAGTATTGTTTTCTCCCCTACTTATACGTATATTAATACAGTTCTATATTTTTTTTGCCAAACATTGGTCAATGAGATTTGATGGTTTAATTGGTGCTTCTGGTCGAGGTGTTGAACTACCAATCCATAATTATAGCTTCAACCTAATTTTCTACACCTTTTTGCTCACTACTATAAAAGCGCCTTTTAAAGACGGTTCTACAACTCATACAAAGACGGTTGTACGACCGTCTTTGTATCGAGCGTCGTCGAAAATAATCACTTTCAAAGATGGTTATAAAACCGTTTTTGTAGCATCACTTTCTAAGACGGTTCTTAGTAAAACCGTCTTAGTATATGGTCATTCTAATAACTTTTGGAGCATAGTATCTCTTGGGGGTGCTTGATCTATTGAATTCTTTCATTTTTTTCATCATCCTTAATTTGTTCTCCACCTTGGAGGCATTGGTCCACAATGTAACAGAAGTAGTATTAACAACATGTGAATTTAGACAGAGGAGCAAACTAAGTTTCTTCGTATTGTAGTAGAAGAAGAAAAAATGAGCGACGAGAATAGCTAGGCAACAGTGAACGAGGTTCCGCCGCAACCTGTACCACCAAATGGGGAGCATAGCGGAGGAGCGAGGGTGTCGTTTCAAGACAAGTTGATGGAGGGTAGTGTTGCGATTCCACGAATGGCAAAAACAGATTTGGTTGCAAACAAGTTGTTCTGGATCGAGTTGGAGGATGGGGATAGGTTGCGCCCCTGATGCTATATTGAAGATTAGGTACTGGAGGAGTTGCAGAAACCATGGATGGATGCGCTTATCATGAAGCTTCTGGGGAAGTAACTGAGTTTATTTGTGATGAGGAAAAGCAAAAGGAGTGTATATCTTTAAGAGAAAAGGGTATAATGGATAGGTGGGAGGTAAGAAGTGGGTATGGGGTGTGTTTAGGAAGTTGTAAATAGTAACATCCATCATATTTCCAACCCGTTTGATTTTTAATCCATGTAATAGTTTTTAATGAAGGAGGACAAAAGCCCAATAAAAAACTACAAACAGATGTGATGTTAGATTGATATACTGCTAGTTGAAGCACCATAGTTTTCTGAAATGTAATTAGATGATAGCAATTTAGGATAAAATTTCTCATACTTTTAATTTATTATTAACTTTGTTTATTAGACATTTATTCATTGGATCATGAGTATTGACATTATCTATGATCATTACTTACAACATTTAAACTCAAGGGTATATTTGAAATAAAATTTGAATTTATGGTAATATTAATTAAAACTAATTACTTCTTCTGCCCTAAAATAATTTTCATCCTAGATTATTTTATATAGATGAAAGAGAAAGAAGTAATAAATTTATAAAATTAATCTTATATCATTATTTATTCATTTGTAGATTTTATTGTTTATCATTAATATTATAAGAGATATAAATTGAAAGAGATAATT
>PYAF01002533.1:608728-656132 GCA_007407185.1 Glycine tomentella
AAATTATTTATTAATTTATGATTTTTTTAAACAAAGACCTCATTAAAAAAATAAAATGAAAAAATATTTGGTTTTAATTTTGAATTTAGAAAAAGTCAAAAGAAATAATGTATAAAAATATGTTAAAATAATGCATTCATTTATCATATTTATTATTTTTAAGAATGATATTGAACAATTGTAAAAAAGAGATAGAGAAGGATATTGAACTTGAATGGTTTTAAATTTTAACATTTGATGTGTTGAATTCATGCATTTATGTTTTGTTATTATGCATTTATTTCTTAATTTGTGATTTTTTTAAAAACAAAGACCTCATAGACAAAAACAAAAAATGAAGGAAATATTTTGTTTTTAATTTTGAATTTAAATAAAGTCAAAATAAAAGAATGTTTTAAACAATCGGTTTAAATAATGTATTCATTTGTAACATTGATGATTTTTAAGAAGGATCATAATTTTAAAAATCGATCTGGTGATTGACCCGATCAGGATACTGAATCATTGGGTCAGTAGTCAAATTGGTAAATTACTTATTGACCTGCATGACAATGTTTTAAAATATTTTAAAAAAATCATAAATTAATATTATTTTATATCATATGCCTCATATTTCATTTCAACAAATCGAACTTAATGCATATATTAGAATCTGAGTTATTTGATCTTTATCCATCGGTTTTGATTTGGTCTCTGTGAAAATGCATGAATATGAGCCTACTAAAAAGTCAAAAATATAAAGAGAAGTGCTAACTTGGCTTGTGTTTTGGAATGTGACCACCAATGTGCAGTGTTGAAAACCACAATATCGGCTCCCCTCCATCTTGATGAACCGTGATCATTGGCATCAATTCGCAAGGTCGGTCTTCGTTTCTGCCCTATTCTTGCCTTGCTTTCATGAACTAAGAAATGACTAACATAGTATTCAACTGTACATTGATAATCCTGAAAGATTCAAAATGTAAATATGAAAAATCTAATACTCCAGGACCAGCCATATATGATTGTTGTAATATTTAAAACATGTAATATTTTAAATATTATAATACTAATAAAAATATTTGCACATTTAGTTTAAATATGTTGTAATGTAATATTTGTTGGCTCATGTAGTTTTTTCCTATAACAACTTAATATTATAATACTTTTACATACCCCTATATTAACTGTCTCTGTTTCTTTTTGTAAAAACATAAAAGTGATATATTTTATATTTAAATTTAATTATTATTGATGTAATTCATTATTGTCTACATGTTTTCTTTAGTATGATATTTCCCACTTCATTTAATACATATATATAAATATATCTTTTCCTTAAAATTATTGAACATTTTTTACAGTTTCTTCATTTATTATAGATGCTTCTTAAAATACATTTTTTTAGCATGTTGTTTATGTGTATTAAATGTAAGTTCTAATTTAACTAACTATATTATTTTACATTCAATATAAAAGATTTCATGCATCGGATAGGAGAAATGAAAGGGCTAGTTTAAAAGGAAAGAGTAAGATAACAATTAAGTTAATAAAAGTCAATAAAAGTAAAGAATAAAATATCTACCAGCCTCCCTTCAACATATATACATATATATATCAGCCAGCGAATGTGACTAAGTTATGCAAATGGTCAAATTAAATTTTAAAAAAGTCTATTTTGTGTACATAATAATAAATCATAATAATTAAGTAACAGTATTTTCAATCTAGTTGAGAGAAAAGGAAATTGGATTCCTTGCCCGCGTGAACAAGAGAAGGAAAACGCGGGGAAGCAGATAATGAAATTATTATATATGGTCTGAATTCTATTTCCCTCATTAGTCATTAGTCATTACCCTATATTTAAATATCTAATTATTATCATAAAGTCTTACGACGTGGTTTCTTTTACAACTAATTAATAAATAAATAAATAATTTTAGCTAGCACCGTATGCGTGTCAGAGTGCAATGCGAGTGAGGATTAGGTCTCTGACTCAAAAACACAACCCTTTATATATGCTTCCAAATTCTCCACCACCGTTCCTAACATACTTCAGCAATGGCCCAGCAAAAGCGGTTAAGAAATCTGGCTCAAAGCCTCAAGGACAAAGCCTCGGTCATCGCCGCAGCGCTATCCACCAAGCGCCACGTGTCCTCCGTCCGCGTCCACGTGCTCCGCGCCACCACTCACGCCCTCGCAGCACCACCCTCCGACGAAACAATCTCCGCCGTCCTCGCGGTCGGGCACGGCGTCTCCCACCGCCACCACCACCCGCGCGCGTGCATCGACGCTTTAATGGACCGCCTCCACACCACGCGCAGCGCCACCGTGGCACTGAAATGCCTCTACACGCTCCACAACGTCGTTGTAAAGGGACCCTTCATATTGAAAGACCAACTTTCTTGTTACCCTTCTTACGGTGGCCACAATTTTCTTAACCTCTCCACCTTCCGAGACGTCTCGGACTTGGAATCGCTCGAACTCAGTTCGTGGGTGCGCTGGTACGCCGCCGTACTGGAACAGACCTTAACCGTTTCAAGAATTTTAGGTTATTACTTGAACGACTCTTGTGAATCCCAAGAAAAAAAGAAGACTTTGGCGATTTCGAACGCGTCGAATGCGAATTTGTTGTATAAGTTGGAGGCTCTCGTGGGTTTCGTCGAACAAATAAGCCACGTGCCTGATTCATTGCACCTTCAGAGAAATGAGTTGGTGTACGAGGTTGTGAGATTGGTCGGGGAGAATTATAGGAGCGTGCAAGGTGAGATTCTTTTGCGTGTTGAGGAGCTTGGGGAAAGAATAATGGAGGATTTTGATGTGGGTGAGTTGAACGAGTTGGTGGGGTATCTGCGGAGATTGGAAGAGAGTCGTGAAAAGTTGGTGCTTTTGTTTGTGAATAGAAGAAAGAATAATGGGTTTTGGGAATTGGTTGAGAAGACGAAGGAGAAGGGTGTGGCGAAGAAGAAAGAGATTGAAGGGAAGTGGCTCGCGGTGGTGGTGAGTGGCAACGCCGCCGAGTTGACTCGGTCCACGAACCCGTTTCTTGACCCGGGGCAACAACTCAGTCCGGTCCCACGGTTAAGTTTTGCAACGGTAAGGTGACATACGGCAACGGTCATTTTCAGTGAGAATTTGTCAAAATTAAAAATAGTGAAAACAATCATTTTTTTTCTTTTCTGATTTTTTTTCCGTTTATTTTGTGGGAATCCGCAGTCTGCGCCTTCCAGTTGGAGGTGTGGTGCTATACTTTTTCAGTACTTTATTTTTTTTATTTTTTTATTTTTCTTTGATGTGGGGCTCGATGTCTGCCGTCGTGTGCATGATTAAAGTGCAAAACAGATCATATAATGTTGTATATCAAAATAACAAGAGATTTCTGTAAAAAAAAAAAAAAAATTATAGAAGAGATTTAGTGGACTTTTGATTGATTTTTGAACTTTTTATGTTCCTATGTTCTGGTCCTTCTGGATGTATTAGGCGTGGATACGAGTTTATTTCATTAAAAATAAAAAAAACAATGTTAAGTGAAAAATAATCTTAAAAATATTATAAAGAGAACAATAATTAAGATAAAAAGAAGAATCTATAAAAGATACGATAAAAGGGATGATGGCATAACAACAATTCAGAAATAGATAAAGTAAAAAAAGTAGAGTAAAACGTTATGGATAAAAGTGAAAGAGAAAAGTAATAAACTTATGTACTAACTGAAATAAAGTTATTTTAATAAATGCATTTGATGACTTGTGTTTGCTTGACATGATTGGCAAACATATTTTATGATTTGTGTTATTATCATGATTGTCAATATATTTGATAAATAACTTTTTTTTTTTACAGGATTTGATAAGTAACTTGAAAACTCATTTATTTGACATTTCAAATTTATAGTAGTAATTTTATCAAAGAAAAAAGTCTTAATTATTCTACATGATTCTTAAAATTTAATGGGATGACCATCAAAACATTTAATATCCTATTGTTGAATTTCATTGTGAGATAACAAGCAATGGGCTACAATTAAAAAATAAAGAAAATCTTAATTAAACACAATTTGATCTTAGCTTTCTAGAATGAATGCTTACCACTTACAAGTCACTCGCCTTTTTATATTCAAAGTGCTGTTTACTGTTTAGGGACAAGAAAATTTCCCAGAATTTTATGTACTTATGTATGTACCCACTGAAACAAGATCGGATTCAGAACTCAGATAAAGGGGGTTTATTTATTTTTATTTTTTTTGAAATTATTTAAATATATAATTTCTAATAAATAAACAGTAATCCCTGAAAAAAAAATATTAATTTTACACATAAAATTAATTTTTTAATTTGAAATAATAAAAATAAAATAAAAATGTAATACAAATTTCTGTTGTTGAATTTTTTAATCATTTCAAATGCTAAAATTATCTAAAGGAAGAAATAGGTGTTAGTTTTAGTAAGGAAAAAATGTACAATCATAAAACAATTCCTCCCTTGACTCCTTTAAGGGTCAGTTTGGATGCACCTAACTTAATAAAGAAGAGGAAAGGAAGAGAATAACAAATAATTAGGAATCTTGGAATGATTTGGTTGCACTGATTTGTGCATAATTTTAATAAAAAAAAGTAGGACTAACATTTTTTTTCATTCTCTCATATGAACATATTTGAAGAGAAATTGTTACTGTGCATCTCCTTTTCCAATCTTGCTCTCAGCCTCTGACCCTCTCTACTCTCTCGTCACTCTGACTTCCTCGGCGATACCCACCACCACCATGCCGACGACGATCTTCCATCTGTCGCGCCAACCACACATTCCGCCACCGCTGCCCCTTCCTCTGTCTCACCCGCATCGGAACCCTCCGCTCCACCTCTTATCTCTCTTCTCATTTTTCTGGGTTTTTTGTTCAGATCTGAAACCCGCGGTTTAACCGCAACAACTCTGTGAGACTGCGAACGTCGTCGCAACGGTCATCGTTGCCGTCGAATCCAAAGTCCAACCGACCACCGCACGCTGCCCCTGTGAACGTGTTTACGTGGGAGGTGTGGCCAACTTCTTCAATACTGTTCTTCATTTTTTTGGGTTTCTAGGGAATGCTTTCTATTTCATTTTTTCAGATCCACACCATGAAAAACATCATCTCCCTCCACTCCCTCCTCCATGCTCGCCGCCACCGGCATTGTCCCTGGATCTACTGGCCTTGTCAAAATCACTGACCATTTTTTTATTTCTATTTTAGTTGCTCTGAAATTGTATAATTTGGTTTGAAGGGTTTGATATTTGAAATGAATGAGATACTTTTTGTGAGAATTTTGTTGATTTTATATTTCGTAAATATAGATCTTTGTGGGTTTGAAATTTAAAATTGGAATGCATTCAGATTTGTGATTTGCATGGTATGTGAACTTCCAATTGCAAACTTGTTGGTGTTTTATGTTGTTGGTGAAGAAAAGTTGTAAAAGGGAAACACAGGATGATGGTGGGGGTGAGAGACAGAGAGAGGAAACAAGGAAGAGAGAGGGGAAGGATAAAATTTTATTTGCAGATAAAAAAAGGACCATAATCAGATTAATTTGTAGAAAAATTTTATTTCCAGATAAAAGTTTTATTCTTGTGCCTTTTCAATGGAATCATAGTATCACAAACAGTTAACAAAAGAAAATATGATTGAAACCAGTTAAAATGACTTATAGTGCTTGGTGGAGGAGTAAATATCTTGTTTTAAAAAGGTTAAAAACTGTCATTTACTCAACTCTAATATTTCTTTTTCATTATTTTATTATTTATCAACTAATTTTAATTCAAAATTTTCATTCTATTGTTATTTATTTTTCTTTAATCAAATCATTTCTATTTTTTATTCTTATTTTCCTTCTCTCCTCTCCTCACAACAAACAACCCTTTGAGAGTCGGTGCAGAAATTGTGGGCTCAAAAAGAAGTTAGCTTTGGTGGGGAGTTTGGATAGCAGAGGTGTGGTCGTTGTGGAGGCACAAAAATGAAATTATATTAACAATAAAAGTCCAGATGTTGAACAAGTGCTGGATCTGATTGATCGATCGAAACAGAGTATTGCCTATTAATAGTACTATAGTAGTATAGTGGATATATGCATGTTAGCTGAAGTGAATGATGTCTGAATATGGGCAATTGCTTCCTGCAATCCCGAATTGCTTCTTGCACATTCCATATTAATACTCAGCCTTCTTAAAAAAATGGTTGCCAAAAACATGCACAAAATCACTCCGTTACTATTATCGTATTATTATGTATACAACTTATTTCTTGTCTCAACTAATTTCATCCACGCAAAAATAAAAAAATAAAAAATAAAAAATAAAACTAATTTCAACCACTCAACTTCTCTTATTAGACTAACTCTTTCTATATTTTTGAACAATCCGATTGCTAAATAACAAGGGAACCTTTTCCAGCTAGTTGTTAGCCAGCAATAAAAATTAGAAACAATGAATGAAAGAAATTAATGATGACGGGGTAAATCTCGAGCTTCATCACTTTCCCTCATTTACCCGTCCCCACAATCTTGCATTAATAAAAAGTTTAAAAAAAATAATTAGTTTAACTTTTTTGTGCTAAAATATGATTAATATATCTAATTAACCTTACTAAAGAATATGAAGTAGAAGCATAGGTTGGAATTACAACTGGGTTGTCGGTGAGTGGGGATCTCAAAAGTTCAACTGGGAATATAACATGTTGACATAGCTATCCTAAAGAATAACCGGGCCTTTAATTTTGAACACAACAACTATATTGAAAGAACAATATACTATATGCATACAACGGCAAAACTAGATCATTAACTCACAGACCTCAGATTGGTGAATTGCAAACTCCATCGGCTAAATCAAATGTTAATTGGAGGTTTCCAGTTGGCCATTGGAGTTGGATTTTGACCACTTATTGAAAGAAAGGTTTCTCCGCCTAAAAAATGCAATTTAAACAAAAATATTAGAACATGCATATTTACACTATTGATATGGATAACTTATTATGGGGAGATCTTAATTTCAAGTTTGCCAGTATGGTAAGTGCTGCTAATAAGGAATTGGAATAAGCTATGGTTTATTTATGTAACAGTAAAACTATACCTCCTTTTCCCAATCACATCGTATCGTTACTATGATCAGTATCAGCGTTTGGATTGCTGTGCCACCGAAGATCATGCCCCCCAGATTCCCTGCCATGCATATCAGTCCCATGTGATCAGCATACCACTTAAGAATTATTCAAACCCAAAATCAGTGTTTAGATGTGACAATTAAGTAGTCGATTATACTTACAGTTACACCACTTTTGAAGACCCATCCCATGATAATTCCGAGTGGGAGCCCGATAATGTAGTAGCATCCTATATCTATGTATGCTACGTATGCTTGCCATCCGGATCCAACAGCCACTCCTATAATATTACATCAACTATTGTCAATATTATGATGACAACTAACTTTTAGAGAAGATATAAGATTAATCTAGTGATAAAAAGATGAAAAAAGATCTCAAATGTCACATGTTTAAAATTTCTTTACTAACAAAAAATTAATATATTAATAATTAACATTTGTAATTGAAAAAAAAAAAAAACTATCTTTCAAGACTTCAAAAGATAACAAACTACTTATATAAAGCTTTCCTATTTGTACCAAGAATAAGACATGCATGATACATCACCAATTCTTTTTTGTATAATCAAAGTAAATTTAATTTAATATATACACCAACAATCAATGTAGAAAAATTTAAAATGTATCATAATTTAATCATGTGTTAACATGTAAATCATTATAATTTATTAAATGGTATGACAACACTTAAAAAAACAATATACATCAAACTAAACTCAATCTTTTTAAAAAAATGCTACCTAGCTAATATATTTTTATCATGATTATATATATATATATATATATATATATATATCCAAAGTAATGAGATCATATTTATTAGAAAGGATATTTTGAAGTGTTTCTCATAGAATCAAGTTATCAGTAGTATTATGAAAATTTTACATAATTAAAATCTAATTTACAAACTATAAAATATGTTGAAACACTGTTGATTGTGCGACTGATACTTGCGTTGCAAATTTTGCTGCTTTACCATTGTCTGCGCCTGACTCATTCGCCACCCTTACCCTGTAGTTAAATTAACATGCTTCCAATATTAATTCAATCAAATTAACTACAACTTCTTAATTATATAATTTAAAGTTACTTATAATAATAAATTGAACAAATTAAGACAGTGTTGATAACTTTAATTTAAAAAGTACAACCAGTTACGGGTGGAAACGAGGATCACATTTCTCTACATTAACTATGCAATATTGTCATGCAATATCATTATGACTAATGAGAACACTAATGCAAAAGAACGACTTGGAAAAATAGAGCTCAATCATATCCAATAGTTTAAAGATGTTTTTTCTTGTTCTTTTGCTTTTATCTGATTTCATATTTACAAGACTGGAGAACAATTTATATCCAAGGAAAAACTATTTAAATAATAATATAAAAAAGTACAGTTTGACGATTTTTTATAAAATTAATTTCATTTAATTTGTTTTGTTTCATTTTAAAAAATTTAAGCAAGACTTTTGTTTCTTTTTGTGGGTTCAATCGAATCAATCCCCCATTCCCATGTGATTGTTTGCACAAGAAAAATTTATGTCGTTTTTACTTTATTTCTTTTTATTGAATCAAGCTAGTCTAATAATAGTCTTAAGGAAATGAATAATGATCACACAAAGCGTTATCTCAGAGAGAGAAACGTCACGCCGTCGAGTTGTAAGAGAGAGTGAGTGTTGGATCCGTGTTGTTGTGGCAGCGTTGACTGTATCAGAGGATGCGCTGCTTCGTTGAGGATATTTCCCATATGTTTTGCTTCGATTGTTGTCAATTACTGGAGAATAATGCAATGTTATAGAGATATATTTTGAGGGAGAAAAGTAAAAGTAAAACCAGGTTTCCTTTTGTTGACAGTGGGGGGTGAAGAAGGCAAGGTCCATCTGCTTTTTAGTTTATTATGTGCCGGGAACCACACCACATGGGCTGGAAATTAGTTTTCAAAATACTATTCAATTAAAAAAATCGAATTATATTAAGAGTTTTTTTAGCAGATATTTGCGGTATTGATAAAGAAATCTTATAAGAAAACAAGCATTACTTTAGTAGAAATTGTTTTTTTTTTTGGATCAGATAGGAATAAAACACGGTAATACAAATTTTTTTTATAATACTCACTCACTCTACTTAATCAAATTAGATCTTTTTTATATATAGTAAAAATTGTTATATTTCCACCTTAATTAAATCTGATTTATGCAACAAAAAAATTGAAATTGAAAATATTTGAGACTAAGGTAACAGAACACTATTCTTAAAAAAAGAAGGAAGCAACAGAACACTAGTATTAGAAAAAACAGTAAAGAAAATAGTTATTTAATGGGTTAAAAAATTCAACACAACAAATTTAATGTTTGACTTGTTGGAATTTGGGAGTAATGCAAGTAGGAATTTCTATTAAAGTATGTCTTTATATTGAATGAATAAGATATGATATAAAAAAATTAATTATGATGACATAAGTAACAGCCACTTGTGTTTTTTAATCAAATGATTTAGGATTTAAATTTTAATTGATATTTAGGTATGAAATAAATCATGTGAAAAAAGGAATATCCATTTTATATACGCTTCGACTCCAACAAATAATTGTTATTATTTTTTACGGAGTAATATCGTATCAATTATCATGATCAAAAGAAAAAAAACTTCAAGGTAGAAACTTCTAAATATTTATAGAGTGAAAGAACTAAGAGAAAGAGCTAAATGTAGTAATAGGCAATCATGCAATTAAGTAGCTGCAACAGTCAACTGACAAGTAACAAGCCTTACTACCTATACAGGCTATACTAACCATAAACCACTTTAACTACCTATACTAACTGTGCACAAAGTTGGTTACACTCAAGTTGAATTCTGAATGGTATGCTAGTTGTACACATGGTTAGGCAACATTTTTATGAACCCCTACAAGCTGGAAGGTATGTGATGGATTGGAAAGTTGTGGCAAAGACCCTTGTATTTATCAAATGTGATGGCATGAACACGTGTTGTTGAGCTGAAGATCCCAAAAGTTCAACTTCAATTTGAAATAAATGTAGCTTTTTACTTTCTTTGATTACCCATCTGGTGCAGTTTGTTTTTCCTTCTTGAATGCAAACATTAAGGATCCTATACACAGCATCATAGTGATTGTTTATGGCAGTAAGCTTTTGCACATTTTTAAGTACCTTTAATATCATCAAGTACGTCATGTTTCTTTGAGAAAGCCACCATGGAAGAAACCTCCTAGTCTCCTAGATTTCACACTTCTCACCCTTGCATTAGAATACAATCGTGGACTTGTCATTAGAGGACTTGTAGATTTCATGTGTTTGTCTAGTGTTACTGCACTATGTGCCTTTTGTGCACATTTGCCTAAAGTAACATATGTCAATTAGATTTTTGGGATTTTCATACTGGCATCTTCTTCTCAAACCTTTCATCCTTGGTGTTTTCCACCTTCTTTGTGTTCTGTAATCTTCCAATCTTGGTTTGTTGATGCTTCCAAATGTGAATGAGCTTGATGCACTTTTAGCCTGTGTGTTCTTCGTTCTCTGTGTTTCTCCCGCGTCTAAAATCACTCACTGTCTTCACCCCTATTGCTACAAACATAAATACCCTTCATTCGTGTCATTTCTAGTAAATAATGCTAGAAATTTGGGACTAAATGCAAGTAAGTTCCATAGGAAAAACATCATAGAATTCAAAGTAGAGCAAAGGACTTCCATAGTATATATTGAATTAATAAAATAAAATATGATATAGAAATAAGAATTACACGAATTTATAAATTAACTACAGTGAGAGAGTATTTAACACGCACTCTTGCAGTTAAGTAGTTGCAACAGTGTACTAAAAAGCCTAACTACTTATATTATTTGTAAACCGGTCGGATTAACTATACTTATTGTAAACTAAGTTACATTCAAGTTGAATTCTATCTAATATACTAATTAATTACACGCATGTTGATGCAACATCTTTGTCATGGTTGTCAAATTAAAACTTTGATTTTGGATGAATAGGAAATCCAAATACAAGTCGAAATATACCTTCCATGAATTTGAAATTTTTTCAAGCCCACATTATCTAAAATTGAAAATTTAAATGCATGAAATCTTCATTGTTAGTTCTATTTATTTATACATTAAAAGTTAATAAAATATAAACATTATTAAATCGTGATTAGGATAAAAAATATGTCACTTCAGTCCATATAATAAATTATATAATTTTTTTAAAGAATTTACATGATTTTCTGTTTTTGTTAACGGTCATATGACTTTTTTAAATAATATTCAATTTTAATCATTCATGTATAAATATGGCCGAGATTTATATAGAGAAATTAGTTACTCATTATAATGTGTTTTATGTACTATAAAAAATTATTCAAAAGTGAAATATGCATAAGCATAACACCTACACCACGTGTTTCATATTCCGCACTACCAAGTCATGTTAATGATTATATTTATATATTTTTAATGAATGTTAGTAGGAATTACGAAACCCCTATCTATAACTAACATAGTTTTGTCCGTTAGTATTGATTATAAAAATTATATACATTATGTACTAATTGAAAAGAAAAATGTTATAATTATTTTCACGAATATAATATCTGCTCAACAAAATTAAATAATTAACATATAAATTATAGATCTATACTAATAATATGATGCATTACATTAATATTTTATATATTCGTAATATATATCAATTTTCTATCTAAACAAAATTATTTGTTAGCGTAGTGTATCATATTACTGATATAGATTTGTAATGTGAATGCAATAATTTAATTTTTATTAATAAAAATTATATCAATAAAAAATAATTCAAGATATGTAATGATTATTAAAATAAATTATCTTCATATTTACTAATATACTGCCTCATTATTTATTCTTTACTATTATTTCTTTTTCATTGTATGATAAATAGAAATAAACATATTTGAAAAAACAGATATATGCATAAACAGCTTGAAAATCAAGTTAAGAATACTTTTTTATTAGTTCTCAATATATATTTTTTACGCTAGCAATATATACCTATTAAACACGTCTTAAAATGTGTTGGTATATATAAGATTGATTTATATGCTAGTAGAGATATTAGTTAAATTCTAACTAATAACTAATTAATTCCCAATAAAAAAAATTAATAATGTGCATATCCACGTTATTAACAGTATGAAAGCAAACCAAGTTGGCTGCAGTGGCAAGTCTTCAAAATATTTTCTATTTAATATTCAAGTCTCATTTCCCGCTTACACGGAACTCAACTCATCTTTTACTTTGAATTTATTTGATCGACTGCATTTAAATGAGAATTAGCGGTTTATTAGATCGTGCTTCCTCAGGAGTAACTCCCTCAAGTTGGCTTAAAACAATATGAAACTTGTTTATTTGTGCTTTCAAATTGAGTATGTCTACTTGTCCACCAGCACAAAAAAATTTACAGAATATTACAATCTTAAAATACACCCCACTAATCTATATGGCGTTTCTGAATGCCCAACGTACATCACTATTTATGAGTTGGCATTGGAAGTAAAAGGTATATAAAACGAATAAACTATCATACTTGGCTTAGTTTAGCTAGAAAATCTTGAATACTATTTGACCACTGCACAAATAGTTGTTTAACATTGTAACAGATAACAGACACAAATATATTTTTGTTGATTAAATTCTTATTAGATAGTTAGTGAGTACATATCTAATTTAGTGAATAAATTTTTTTTCGTTTTTATGTCACGTGATTATTAGTCAGAATATAATCATGAATGATATGGTAGAATTTTGGATCACCTAATAATTTATTGTTTAAAAGAAATAGAAGCCACCTAAAATTTTTGATATAAGAGCATTTTTTTCTTTCTTTCGAGCATGGGTGCTTATGTTGAGAAGAGTACTCCGAAGTGCAAACATAAAAACCACCTTAAGTGATCAGCAGCTCAGGACACGAGCTCGACCCTGCTAATTAAACAAAACCGTTTGGTGTCAAATGCTTTGTCAGAGAATGATTTGAACGAGACAAATTAAAGACACTGGCATTGGCATAAGCATGGAATTTTCTCACCGTTCTAACTACAACTTGTTGCTTGTTTACATGAAGGAAAATGATGGATACACATATCATCCTAGTAGATACTCAAAAATAGAGAAATATATCAAGAAAGGAGAAATAAAATATATTTGTTGAAGTGTATAAATATTCTTTCTTGAATTTATAGTTGTATATCTTCCTTTTCACGTCAGTTGTGACTTGTGATTGCATGAATAGTTTTCTTCTTTTTTAAATCAAGCAATGGATAAGATGGAAATAATAATCCCTCCAAATTTTAATGCCATTAAGGAATTTGTCTTTATTATATTTTTTTTTGCTAAACTATGTTTATCTTTTCCTGAAAATAGTTATATTCGATATTTCTATTTAAGTTGAAATAAATCTATAATAATTAATTCATATGTGTTTGATCATTGATGATATAAGAGTATATGAAATTAAACGAAATCTTAAATTAAAACGACGTTATCTAATCATGACGTGTAAAAATAGTGTAGAGACATGAGGTTGCACAACACTTTAAATAGAGGGTACCCCCATTCAATGGTGGCACTACACTTTAAACTCTCAAGAACTAATTATTCAAGACCCCATAGCTAGCTGGCCCCGGGAGCATTTTGATATCTCATATATTCATCAAAGCTAGCTTTACAATGAGTCCTTCATACTCTTCACCACCCCCTCCACCTCCAACACATTATCCATACTATTCTCCACCACCACCAGCAGATTGCAACATGACCAAGCCAAAACTCCCTCCACCACCACCACCACCACCACCTCCAAATTGTAACATGAGCCAACCCCTTCCACCAATTCCATATAAGTATAACTGCTCATGCCCTCCTCTAAATCCCAATGTTACCCCTCCCCCTCCCCCTCCTCCAAAAAATACAACTTATAATCCCGCTCCTCCTCCTACTATTACTAAGTACGAGTACAATAACAAAGCTGTTATAGCGGTTTCCGTCTCTCTAGGGGGCTTCTTGGTCGCTTTTCTCCTCCTTGCTGTTTTCTTCCTCGCAAGGCCCAAACCCAAGCCTCAACCCCAACCTGAACCCGAACCCGAACCCGAGCCTTACTACCACGAGGATCCTCCTCAACCTCCACCTACACATCAATATACCTCAGTTGATCAACAACCACCAACAACCGTAACCACTTCCTATCAAGTCATTGAGATTCAAGAAGCTGCATATGTTGCTGCTGCGGGTGATGACCCGTCTTGTGAACTTCCACCTGTCCTTCATGATCATGGTGGCCATCACAACTATGGCTAATAATAATTAATTGTGTTAGAGAAATTATCAGATAGTTCAAAATTACTGTGGTTTCAACTAATCTCTGACACATAATTTAGTATTATCAGCTCTTCCTCTTCATCGTAAACTACAAAAAAAACTTAAATATGTGTCATGTAAAGATTAGTTCAAATCATAAATACATACGCAATGATCTCAGTAAACTACCTAATAATTTCTCGTTAAGTTCAGCTATTACGAGCTTTTCAATTTATTTGGGAGATATAATATGATTTAGCATGGTCGTCTAGGGAAACCTCAGTCTGTATTGTATATAGCTGCTGTCATTGTGTGTGTGAAGACTGGCATGTGAGTGAATATTCGGTTTGGGTTGTTTTTCTCTTCTTTTTTTCATTTGTTGTTTTTTTTCTTAAAATTGATGGTAAAATTTATTATTTGTTTTACGTATACTAAACAATCTGTAATGAATGTATGGATGGAGCAAATCGATCAGACACCAGAGAGTAACGGAGACTGCACATCAATTAATTCATTTATGATACAAATCTTTGTATATATATGATTATGAATGGGAATAAGTGCTAGTTAAGTTTTAATTTTTCTTTGCAATTAATTAATTATTCTCGTTTAGAAATGAAATTTGTTACACGAAGTAGTCAATATCTATGACGTGTCAAAGTGGTTTCATTAAATCATTTGATTATTAATAATAACAAAAAAAATATTTATAAAAAAGTTAAAGCTAAGCAAGGAAAATATTAAAAACTGTTAAAAAAAATCAGCATAACACTGATTAAACAGAAACAATTTTACATCAATTAATTCAGGTGGTAACACAATTTATTATATATAATAGAGTTAAGTTCTTTCACTAAATTGTCAAAAAATAATGATAATTATTATTATTATTCAATTTAATTATTTTACTTAAGCTTTTGTTAACTTTTTATTCATTTCATGTATATGTTTCTTGACTTTTCATATTATCAACCTTTTAAATTTTAATTTTTTAGGTTGTTATTTTTTCTAAACCTTTGAATAAATAATTAAAATCACATTTTTACACAATTTTGTCATTTTATGGTTTGTTATATATGTCTTTAATTACAATTTTAAGCATTAATTTTAATTGTAATTTATTCTTTAAAATCTACTTTTCGTTTTATAGAAACTAAATCCCTAAATGTGACCTCACCTTCATTGTTTATTGTTAGATGCCATATACAAACAAAGTCATAACTAATGGAGCTTAGTCATTACTTTATGAGTTATGATATACATACAATATTTATACAATATTTCTCTTCTTTTGCCATTGTTCAACTGTTTAGTAGCTAGCTTAAGTAGATGGCAGTTGGGATTATTTTTTCCCCTGTATTTATAAGCTAGCAATTAAAGATTAATTCCTTTTTAGATGAAGAGGGAGATTCGAATAAAATGGTCACTTAAGTTATTTGATAAAAATTAATCATTGAGAAAGTCGGCATCCAAAAAACAGAATCTTATGATTCTTACTTTAAAACGATAAAAAAAAAAAAAATCACTTTTGAACGATACTTAAATAAAAACAGAGCACCTCTCTCATTTGGATATTGCTTCCTGCATTTTCTTCCTTCTGGAATGTCTATTATGAAATGTAAAATTACGTGCTCTTTTTTTGCTTCTGGAATAACCAAAAATGAGAATAACCATTATGGAAGGTTAAAAAATATTATGGAAAGAGTGCATGAAGTAATATGGGATGCAGGAAGCAATAGCCCTCTCATTTAGTATTTGGACCATTAGTGTCCTAATTTTTTATCAGCCCATTAGTGTCCTAATGGGCCCAATAATGTGTAACGAAAATCAACTAACGGTCTATTTAAAATTGAATCAGGATTCTATGCAGTTCAATGGCAATTGCAGCCTGCAGGTCCTGCTGTTAAATCAAATGGTCCAACAGTACAAAAAAAAATTGTTTCCGAATAATCTTAAGTTGAAAATGTTACTTTTCCTGTCTGTTTTGATTTTAAATAAATAACAGTCCATTAGTGTCCTAAAGTAGATGAGGACATTTGTATTGGTTGTTATTGACAAATATTAGGTTATATATTGTATTTCTCATTTGGCTATCTTAATCAATGAAAAAAAATATTTTATGAATTATAGGATTGTCTTATTTTTTTATTAACAAATGTTAGTTGTTAATTGTTAGGTTGAGGAAAAAAAGAGAAGGAAAAAAATATGGGTTCAAATCTCTTCTACTAACAAAAATTAATAACTAACATTTATTGATAAAAAAAATATTTTATTCTCATTAGTTTTTTTTTCTGTAATTTTAATGGTGGATTGTAGAAGCAGGGTAGTGTTGCTGTTTTTGGTGGCTAACAAATAATATATAGATACCAACCCACATTATCGACGAGTGATCCTTCATTGATACATGATTAGAATATTGCCACATAGGAATGGTCACATTAGGGTCGGATCGTGCCTAAATTAATAAAGAATGGACAAAAATTGGATATGATGTTGTTAAATGAAATACTCAACTTGACTCAATTGAATTAATATAAATTAAATCTAATCAGTGAATCTAATACTGATTTTATTTCATTTTATTTTTGGTATTTTTTGTGTTTGAATTGAGTCAAACGGGATTCTTTTTTATCAGCCAATAGATAAAATATCATTAAACTGGGTACCTTGGGTACCAAATTCGCTTGTACAAACCAAACAAAGCGATATCAAAAAGCTGAACAAAAACATAATTCCAACTATGCCTTCGTCATCGTCTCGTCAAACTGGATATACCTATAATCACCGTATGTATTGCCTCAACCTCCCGTAATACCCCCCCAACACCTTGAATCCTGATACAAAATTGAAAAGGATGCTCGCATAAATGATGGATTTTCAATATTACTGAATGGAGATAGTTATTAAAAAGATTCCCAATCAGGGGTAAGTGGTGATTGAAAATCACCCCTTTAAGATTAAGTCGTTGGGACTTCTAAATTTTTTCATACTAAACTCGTATTCATGAAACATGACTTATTCATCATTGGGTTTTTCTTTCCAAAAGCTTCTTTCATTTGATAATTGATAATTTAAAAAAAAAAATCCCATTTTATTAAAAAAAAAAAAAAGCCTAAATAATGTGTGGTAAAGCACACTGCTTTGAAAATTGGAATAAACTAACGTATTTAAAATTAAAAGTGAATATTGCTGTGGCATGATTTAAACATGCGACATTTCTTTAAGGTTGTGTTCATTTATGATAAAAAAAAAAAAAGGAAAGAAGGTGTGAAAAAAGAAAATAAATGAAAAACAAAGAAAGAAAATGAAAAGTGTAGTTGTTATATAAAAATGAAAAAAAATGTAAAATGAGATGTAAGAAAGTGATATAATGGATGATAAAAAAAATTTAAAAAATAAATAATTTGTATAATTCCAACTTTATCGACGTGGGCTTGTATTAAATAATATTCGATTTTGTTTTAATATATATTCCACATGATTTTGATTTTAATTTTGTTACAATTTTTTAAAAATTTAACAGGCATGATTAATTACGCCCTTAAAAAAATTGCACATGTTAAACATGTATTTAATTATGGGAGAGATAGAATCGAATATCCTACCCACAAATTTGATTTTGGTTACTAGAACATTCAATTTTATTTACTTTCGGGAGCATAATTATACTCTTGTATTTGTTACGAGCATATTCGATCGATATAGTTGATTCCCATCGTGCTTAGAACGAAAGCATAATCCATCTTATCCGATCTCCAACGTGTCCCACAAGGCTAAGGACAATTTTAGAAAAACGATTTTCACATATTCACTGCTTTTCTGCTCAATTTTTGGAGAGAAAAGAAATCGCATGAGAACCACCATTTCTACAACACTTTCTCCGACAACGAACAACAAAAAGTGCATCGTTCCATCCATTTTATCGTCCATGGAAGTTTCTCTGTCTTTCTCTCTTGCGAAACTAACGGCCTAAAACTAAAAAATAAAAGATATGACCTTATCTTGGAAATTGGAATGATAATGGGACAAGGTGAAAACAACTCATGTCACCCACTTTGTTAGATGAATTTTATTTATTTTTATCTATATCAAACATGAATTTATATCCGTTAAATATTTACAAATTATATATATATATATATATATATATATATATATTCATCAAAAAAAATATTATTAATTAAAATTAATTTCTATGCAAAATTTAAACTAATTAATTTTATTAATCTTAATGAATTATATATTTGTTTCATATATAAAATCGGAAGAAAGTAGTATTAATTATGACTTGCATGAGTATGATTTTGTATAAGTATCCATTACTCTAATAAAAATTATATTCTTATGATTCTAAAAATATTTTTTGGTGTAACCAAAATGTGTTAGAGATTTTTATTTTGGCACTTAATCTACTTCCTACTTAGTCAACCTAATTTAGAATAAAATGATAGTTTCAATCACGATTATATTCTCACACACTGAAAATCAAACCCAGGCTTAGTTATATACTCATACTAAGAACTTTTGGTTATTTATGATTCTAAGAATGAGTTAGTGATTATTAGACGTTCAATTTTTAAACTATACCTTGAAATTTTTTTCTTCTTCTTCCTCCACTGTGGCCCCCCTTCCACCTACCCCTTTATAGCGACCCACCCCCTTCCCCTCCGCCACACCGCCCCGGCTGTTATGTCTATTTTTTGTTGTTTGTTTTATTTTTTTTTTCTTCATCTCCTTTGTTGGGCTGTTGGGTCCTCTCCTGTTTCGTTGTTAAAGAGAGAGTATTTTTTTTATCAATGTGCATATATTTAAGGTTCTAGTAAAAGCTTTCATTTTTTATGCTGGAGATCTTTTTTCATCCTTTAGTAAAGTAAAATATCAAATTTTGGACTCAAGATCATTACTTAAGATTTGATACTAAAAATACTCTTAGAATACACTTTTGTAAACTTTCATTATCATTATCATGTGTGGATGTAATGTAGTGGGGGACAAAAATTTTAAACTGGGGCCAAACAAATTAATTGTTGACGCAATAACTGTTTTTTTATGCACAATAGACAAAATAAATGTTGACATGTATAATAATTGCCATGCTTACTATTATTTTCGTTTTTTGTCACATTTAAAGAAATTTTCATTTTTATTCATTTATTTTAAAATTTTAGGATGATATCAATTATTATTTTCTTATAAAAAATAATTAAAATATTCTAATAAAATTTTTTTTACATAATTTAATCATGGATTCTCATATGATTAAAAATTATTAAATTTTATAACAATTATTACTTCAAGATTCATATTTAAAGTGATTTATAATGAATTAATAAGTGAAAAAAATTACAGTAATACTATATAAATGAGTTTAATGTCTATGTTTGATGATGTAAAATAATTTTTTATATCGTTATTTAATTATAAATTACTGTTTAAATTATTTTAAAAATAAAAAAATTATCATATATGATAGGTTATGATTGAATGATTGTGAAAAATATTTTGAACTATCAATATATAATCATTTTCTCTATATAAAATTTAAACTAAAATAAAGGAGTAAACAATTATATATTTTTTTACAGACCATATATGTTTTTTTAATCATATTACAAATGTAAATTATCAGTTGATTTTATCGATAACAATCTTTGCAGCTAATTAACCCTAAAATTTAAGAGAACCTCATGGTTACAAATTTTGCAAAAGCATATTAATTGGTTCGGCCGTAAATTCTGTATTGCTGTGTCTGAGATTTATTTTTTAGACCTTTTCGTTTAATATATTATATTTGCTGATTGTTAACTCAATTAAATATCTACTAAAAATAAAATAAAAATATTTTGATTTTATTAAAATACTTATATCTCCAAAATTCTGTAAAATAAGTGTAAGACATGTAATATTATACGGAATTAAATGTTGGCCATCATGTATGTAACATAAACATAAAATAAGGGTAACATAAATGAAGATGTTAATGTGGATGTACGGTTATATGAAGATAGATAAAATAAGAAATGAAAATTTTTGACAAAAGGTAATAGTACCGATGAGTGAAAAGATAATAGAACATAAATTGAGGTGGTTTGAATAGGTAATGAGACTGCACATGGATGCTCCCATAATAACAAAAATTTGTTACCAAAGAGCTCGACACAAAAGAGAGATAAAGGTATAGCGAAACTTACATGGAAAAAGATAATTAAATAAGATTTAATAAAGTGAGATATAGATTGGCGGACGGTATATCTTAAGACGGAATCAAGAAAAACTATAAATTTGATGGATGGTTAGATCCGTTGTTATCTTGATATTCCATATGGTTCATTTTTTAGTCATTTTCCTCTTCATCTCCCCTCTCCTTCTTTTTCCCTTATTTTATTTTATTTCTCTTTTTTCTTTTACTTTTCCTTTAATTTTTTTAATCTTTTAGTTTCTATCATTATTTTCATCTACTATCGACCATAATTAAAATGGATTAAAAGTACAAATGATGTTGATGTTGACTTATATATCCAAAATATAAAAGATATTCAATCCTTACCATTGGTAGAGTTTGTAAAACCACGACTGATCCATAAAGGAATGAATGGAAAAAGTAGAATTTTTTAAATTATTAGAATGTCTTACTATATTATATATATTGCCGAATTATATATCCATGTAAACACAATAAATATATATATATATATATATATATATATATATATATATATAACTCATTTAACTAACATTTCCCCCCCTTCTATCTTCTTATATATAATTAAGTGCTAACCTTTATAGACGGGGAATTCTACCCTATTCTCAGGTGGTAGGAACAAGTGATGCAACACATACGAAATAAATAATTCCAATATATGAATAATTATTTCATGACACTAATAAAGGGTTGATTTAATTAGATAAATAACTATTTTTGTATAATTTGTAAGCAATTAAATTATTAATTTATATTTATAGTTGGTTAATAGAAAACAGAAAGTGTGATCCTTTCTAGATTGCATGCATCTAAAGTTTCTTAATTAGGTTGATATTAATACCCCCAAAAAAAATATTCTTAGGTGGATTAATACTTTTGTTTGTCTCTGTCTTCAACACAGGAGGAAGTTTGTATATATTCGTTAATGGGCATCTGTCCACTCATGCCAAACAAATTATTGGGGTATTTTCGTCTATCAAAAGAAATGATTCGTCCATTGTGATCGACATGTTATGGCTAAAGAGTCCATCCAAGAACAAATGGGATCAATTAATGGCGGCATTCCTTAGGCTACATATTTTAATTAATAATTATCACATCTTGAATCTCAATGATATGCACGTATGAGTGTAACGTGTACGTAAAATCAAGACTGAAGAAAAATAAAAAATAAAATATTGTAAATACCTTCAACAGGAAACATTAAAAAATCTTGGTACAATCAAAGTCGATCATAGTAACTTTGCTTCAAAGTCATACATTATAGGCTTGGATGAGGGAAAAACTGAAAGATAAACCATAGGATTTTTAAAAAAAAAAAATTGTAATTCAAATTTTAAAATTTTCCCCTTTTCCTTTATTTTCTTTCCTCTAAAGATAAACCATAGGACTTGTCAACTTGTGGGATAGCGACAGTGATTCCTCCAAAATTTCCATGGTTATCAACAACCACTCAAGTCTAGTACATATTACATATAGTAATTGATCAGGAAGAGTAAAAGAACATACTAATACCTATAAATAAAATCCAGCTGGAGAAGTAGGAGAGAATTTGAGCTGATCATTTGATGTGTACGTACGTGTCTCAAAATGTACGTTTGTACCTTGATCTTTAGCATTAAGTTAATGAAAGGACCAAATCCATGCATAAACTCTCATCATATACAGATCTACTATAAATAATCGTAAATCCCAATAAATACTATAATGTTTTACTTCAAAATCTCCGTAAAATATATATATATATATATATATTATAAAGAGAATAACCTTATTTGATGTTATATTTCTTTTGAATATTTTTATCTTAAATTATTATCGCATTTTATTTTAACTTTCAAAAACAATTATATCTTTTAAAACAAATTACATTCAATTATATATATAAATAAATTTCAAGTTCTGTCTTTTTTACACTAATTATATATCATAAGAAACTAAAAATCAGTTTATTTAACATCAATATTAGATTATTAGTTAATATAATAACATACTTGTTTGCATAAAATATATTTTCCTCTTTATTGTATTGTAAATCATTTTTTCAGCATGATGATTTATTTTGATAATTTCATCATATGATAAAGCTATCAAAATAAATTACCACAAATTATTTTTTGTTACTTATTATCTTCTCTTTTACAACATAAAAACTCAAATTGAATTGTTGTAATTTTTGAACGAAACATTAATCCATGTATAATTCGAATCTCAATTCAAAATTTGAATACAAATTATTAATTTCAATATTTTTCATTATTAATTTTTGTAATTTAAGTTATAGAAATAATTCATTAATATATACATACTGACACTGTACGTATCATCACCAGAAACATCGTAGCTAGTAACTAGTAACAGTAGTTGTGCACTGCTTACCAAGCTCAATACCCGACAGGTGTTCTGCTATCTTAATCACCATATTTTACATTTTTAATTACTCCTCCATCGTTGTAAACATGTCTACTTTCCTCCAAATTATTGAACACTTTCCCGGGATCAAAAATTTACATAAGGACAGACCTCATTCGCTTAATATTAGCAGTATTAAATTTAAGAATATTTAAATGTATTTTTCATTCTTATAATTTAGTGTTTTTATTTTTATTTTTATAAAAAATATTTTAATCTTTATAAAATTTGTTTGTTTTTTTTCTTAAAATAATTTAAATAACACTTTGAATAATAAAAAAATTATTTTGAATAATAAAAATATTGTCTAAATCACTTTAAAGATAAAAAATAAAACAAACATATTTTATAAGAACAAAATTAAAAAATATAAAAAAAGTATATTTAAGATAGTAAAAAATGCTTGCTTGTAGCTGCACTTGTTAAAAAAGCAAAAAATAATAATATTAAGACAAAACATTTATTATACTAAAAAACTTGAAAAACATATAATATAAATAGCCTAAAAGACACCGATCGATAAACATTAAGTTTCCCAAGTTTTTGTTGGAGTAATAGATAGAAGGTCAATTATTGGCACCAAGCTAGCAGCATAGGAGAATCAGAATTCAGAAGGCATGGCTGAAGGAAGAAGCGAAGAAGACAAAGACGAGAGAACCATGAAGCACCTTCTTCTCACGATAAACTGTCTCTTACTCACCATCGGCAACTGCGGTGGGCCCCTCATCATGCGTCTTTACTTCCTCCACGGCGGCCACCGCGTCTGGCTCTCCAGCTTCCTCGAAACAGCCGGCTTCCCCCTCATGCTCCTCCCACTCGCCGTCTCCTACCTCCGCCGCCGTCGCACCGCCTCCGCCGCCGGAACCGCCAAACCGAAATTAATCTCAATGAAG
This sequence comes from Glycine tomentella, assembly GCA_007407185.1. Taxonomy (NCBI): domain Eukaryota; kingdom Viridiplantae; phylum Streptophyta; class Magnoliopsida; order Fabales; family Fabaceae; genus Glycine; species Glycine tomentella. The sequence goes on from PYAF01002533.1 coordinate 632,685, forward strand.
CCTCCTCTCCTCGCCGCCTCCGCCTTCATCGGAATTCTCACCGGCCTCGACGACTACCTCTACGCCTACGGCGTGGCGAGGCTTCCGGTCTCCACTTCGTCCCTCATCATCGCATCGCAACTAGGCTTCACCGCGTTCTTCGCGTTCCTTCTCGTGAGGCAGAAGTTCACCGCGTACTCCATAAACGCCGTGGTTTTGCTCACTGTCGGTGCTGGCGTTTTGGCGCTTCACAGCAGCGGAGACCGGCCCCATGGCGAGTCCGTTGAGGAATATGTTATGGGCTTTGTCATGACAGTTATCGCTGCGGCATTGTATGGATTCATTTTACCTTTGGTCGAGTTGGTGTACAAAAAAATCAAACAGCCTCTTACTTACTCTCTTGTCATGGAGATTCAGTTCGTTATGTGCTTCTCCGCAACACTATTTTGCCTCGTTGGAATGATCATAAATAACGACTTTAAGGTAGTAGTTTACTTATTTAATTTCCTTCATTTTTAAGATTTTTTTTTTTTTTTACCGACAATAAAATTAGCGATGAACGCGTAGTCCGGTAGTCTTTCCCTATTGTTTTTTTTACATTTCCACTATTATTTCTTGTATTTTTTTATTACATTTTGCAAAATTCATTTCAAAATTTAAATTTGCATTCTAAAATGATTTGATAGAAATAAAATAGTTTGGTAGAAAAGAACATGCATAAAAAAGCAATAATTAAAAAAATGTTATCAATTTCTATTATTATTCTCTCTGTTTTGTTATAATTATCGTATAGGAAAATATTATTTCAAAATAATTATTATTTTGATTTTTAAATATAATATTAATTATTAACTTTATTTATATCACTTATATATTAATGATAAATTATAAAATATATAAGATTAATTTTATAAAATTATTATTATATATATATATATATATATATATTTTAATCTGACTAAAATAAACGAGAATTATCTTGGGACGAAAGAGAGTAATTAATTCATTTTTTTGTGGATTTGTTGTAGGTGATTCCGAGGGAAGCAAAAAAATTTGAGCATGGGGAAGCAAGTTACTATGCTGTTTTGGTGGGGAGTGCAATAATATGGCAGGCTTTTTTCTTGGGAGCCATTGGGGTTATATTTTGTGCCTCGTCTTTGTTTTCTGGTATTTTGATTGCGGTGTTGCTACCTGTAACCGAAGTGTTGGCGGTTATTTTCTACAGAGAAAAGTTTCAAGCTGAAAAAGGGGTTTCTCTGTTGCTCTCGCTTTGGGGCATGGTTTCCTACTTCTATGGGGAGATTAAACATTCTAGAAGAATGAAGAAGAAGAACAGCGACACTGAGGCAGAACTGACTCAGTATTCGTGATTGATTATTGCAAATTGAAATTGGCAATGCAGTGGGTTAGTGTAATTGAATTTGGTTTGAAATTTAAATTGGTAGGGCAGATTGAAAATGGCCGAGTTGCAATTCCATGGATAGGAATCATTTCATCCAGATTATACATGCGCGATAACATTGTGTTCAAGTCAAATCAAATATCATAAGGAGCATGGTAGGATAGATTTTTGGATTTATATATATGGCTGTGGTTTCGTCAATAAATGTATGTGATGACAAACCAGTTATTATCATATAAGAATCCAACTTAACGAGCATAGTTCAACGCCCATACCACAGAATTGTGGGACTTTAGATTTTTATTTCAACTAGTTTTATTCTTATTACACGTTTACAAAAGTATTTCTTTTTTATTCTACGAATAAAAAAAATAAAAAAATCATATTTAATTCACTGTAAGGGATGAGTGAGATTTGAATATGAAACTTGTTAGATGTAAAACATGTCTTACTCAATTCCATCAACCTTTGAGTTTTTATTGTACAATGCTATAATAGATAGATTCATAAACTATAAATATTAACTAAAAATGTAAAATACTTAAAATTTTAAGTGACGATTCCACGGTCCGGATCACTAAATAGTGTCAATAAACGGTAAAAAAATAATAATTAAAAAATAAATTATTATTACTTTAATTTGTGAAATATCTATTGGATATAGAAAGAGTTGGAAGAGGATCAAGTCAAAGATGAAGCTTGTATCTTAAAAAAAAGATTTTACCTTTTCACATGTCAAGACATTTGTAATTTGCTAAGTGTTTAAGAGACTTATCTAATGATCCTTACATTACATAAACATGATCATTAACATGCATACATATTTTAAGAAAAGCATAAAGGTTTTCATATTTGCATAAAAGCCAAGTGCTCAAGGGTTTAAGTTTTGGAAAAACTATTTCTTCACTGTGTTAATCGATTATCACATATTGATAATTTATCACTTGAGCATTAAAGAACAGAATAATCGATTACAAGGTAATGATAGTCGATTACACAGCACAAAAATACAAATAAATCTGTCTATTTTAATCGATTACAAGGTAATCGTAATCGATTACATAATCATGTTTTGAATACTACACTATCTGCTTTAATCGATTACTAGACGATTTAATCGATTACATTATTCATATATCTTTTCCAGAAAACTAAAGAACATTTTAATAGATTAAGTTTGTTTTTAATCGATTACATATAAAGATTTAATCTATTACTTTGGTGATTTAATAGATTACATTTAGTTATGGAAGTTTGTTATAAATAGTTGTTAAGATTTTTGTTTTAAAAAGAACTTGATTTTGCGAAATACCCATTAATTACAAAAGCTCTCACAGTATGAGAAAAGATATTTTGAGTTACATTGATCTTGTTTCAAAATCCAAAACTCATGCATCATTGATCATGTTAGTTTGAACAAGATTTGTCGAGAGATTTCAAAGAGAGTCGATTCCAAAAATTGCTTACATTCAACCTGAGTTTATTTGGTAAAATTCATTCATTACTCTTCTGAGGATCATGAGGTTGTATCTCTTTTAAACTCTTGCAGTGATTTAATTGTTTACTTTTATTTCTTGTAAGTTCTTAGATAAAAGAGATTTTTTAAAGCTTTTTATAGAATATGATTCTTAGAGGGAAGAACAAAGTAGTGTTCTTTGGTTCTCGGTCAGTAGAAGTCTATAGTCTATATTTTTGTTTCTTTATCTAGGTTTGATAAAGGTGATCAGTTGTAAAAGCTTGTAAATAATAGAGTTTGATTTAGTGGAGCTCTAACCTAGTGTTGATTGGAAGAAACTGGATGTAGCTTTTCTTGTTGAGAGGTTAACCAGTATAAATTCTTGTGTTGATTACTTTCTTTTAATCTCTTATAGCTATCTTAATATCTGATTCTTTTGGTGAAATCTATTATTACTTAACAAGTGAATTTTAAGTAATTGTATTCTTGAACTGAGTGATTTGATTGATTGAAGCATTTTTATCGTGATAAAGATCCTAAATCCGCTGTTTGTTTTAAAAGAATTTTTAAAGACTCTGTTTTAACCAATTCACCTCCTCTTAGTTATTGTGTGTGTTCACTATTGTTTTCAATATGTATTATGCCACTTTTCATTATCAATTCCACATAAGAGCATATTTAGTGCTGGATCTTGGGGAGGGATCTTCAGCTGAAGATCTCTCCTCCCCCAGATCCACCACTAAGGTTTTGTTTGGGAGAGGGATTTTAGAGGGGAAGGGAGGGAAGGGAAAGGTTTAGGTGGTGACATATCCTTGTTTGAAAGTTTTAATTTTTGAGGAGAAGGATTTGAGGATTTTTAAAACTCCTCTAAAATCCTCCAAAGCCTAAAAATTATTGTTCTCCCAATTTGAGGGTTTTTAAAAGGAAAAGTAATTAAAATCACTATCCTACTCCAACTACAAATTCAAAGATATATTAAAATATATTTTTACATTTAAATTATATAATTTTCACATTTAATATCTTATTAACTCTCAATTTCTCTTTCTTAATATATTTTTAACTCTCAAACAAGGAGGAAAGAATTCCTCATTTTCCTCCCTTTCCTTCCCCTTCCTTCTCCTTGAATTTCTTTCCTTCCTTTCCCCCCCTAACTCCCATACAAAGCCTAAAGGAGGATGAAGATCTCCACGAGGAGATCTGGTTCTTTCCCAAAAACCTTGAAGATCTGAATGTTTTTTTTAAAAAAATGATTTTTAATGTTGTAACAGATAACCAAAATGGGCAGGAAAGAAAACGGAGGAACAAAGCATACCTGGGGGGAAGCAGAAGAGAGCATCGAGGGGAGGCAGAGCGCTGAAAGGAAGAGGAGGTGCAGACGAGAGGAGAAAAAGAGAGAGAGAAAAAAAAAATTGGAGTGCTTACCCCAATTTCAGATCAACATACCTCTAAAGGAAATCAAATCTTCGTCATAATAAAAAATACTGTCAACTTTAAACAGATTTGATTTAATATATTTGGAAACGAAAAATAAAAAAATAAAAATTAATTTTATGTAACATTATGTATTTTCTATCGTTATTTTTTTTTAATGTCATTATGTTTAATTATTTATAATTGTGAGTTTAATTATTTAATAATTCAAAAAATTTGAATTAATTAATTTATTTTAATTAAAATCAAGTGAAAATAAAAAATATAAAAAATATGAATTTTTTTATTATTAAAACAAATTTGTATATAATTTTTTTATAATAACATAACAAGAATAAAAATAATAATACTTTAAAGACCAAAAAAGTAATTAAGAAATTGTCATATGCTCTAAATGTAAACCCGGATTGTTTCGTATCTAGAATCCGCGTCGTCTTCGTATTAGCGGCAAACAAATTGAAATTCCACTCCAACGAATCATCATCGTCCATCAGCCGTGCGATGGCGAACCGCTTCCTCTCCGCCGGAATCAGACGGTACGCCCCACCCCTTCTTCTCTCTCCACTTTCTCATTATCAACCTAATCAACTTCGCAATTTTTGCTTCATCAGTTGTGTTTGGTGCACGAACTCTGTGTAGCTCCGAAGCTTCTCGCGCTTCCGCGTTCCTTATGCCGTTCACGCGAAAACTCAAAACCTCTAAGCAGAGCCCATTTCCTGCGCTTCAAAATTGGGTGAACCAAGGTAACGACATTTCACCCTTCCAGCTCAGAAGCATCGCCAGAACCCTTGTCAAATCGAAACGGTACCACCACACCCTCGAGGTTCGATTTTCTTCTGCTCTATCTATTTTTCTTCCTGCTTTGCCCTCACTATTGCCATCCAATTTTCCCGAGAAGTAAATGCTTGTCTAAAATTAAGAAATTGCTTATGTAAGTAAGACACTGATGCATACATTGGTGAGTTGCATCAAGATGATGAGGAGAAGGAGGAAGAAGAGTTACGATAATTTCAAAATAGAAAAATAGTCGTGATATCATGGTAATGTTGTGGGATCAAAAGGATTCAGGTTGATTATTGAAACTATGGTACATGCCTAAAGGCTCCATGCTACCATGAAGCCGAATTGAAAGTTTCGCTCCTTAAAAAGGAAATGAAGCGTGCAAAGGAAATGCTAAACAGTCATAGATAAGAATTGTCAAAATATGGATGTTCAATTAAGGTTGTCTTAAAGTGTTGGGAAAGGCACGTATGCACAGCGGAAAATTACACAAATATGCAATGGTAAATAAAACCTTTCCCGCTTGAGTGAACCTGTGAGAAGCGTAATATACGGCAATCCAAAAAATCCAAGAGTGCAGAAAAATAAAGAGATAACAGCAAGAAGAACACCAACAATTTTAACGTGGTTTTTTCCTCACATTGAGGGTTTTCCACGTTAAAATTGTTGGTGTTCTTCTTGCTGTTATCTCTTTATTTTTCTGCACTCTTGGATTTTTTGGATTGCCGTATATTACGCTTCTCACAGGTTCACTCAAGCGGGAAAGGTTTTATTTACCACTGCATATTTGTGTAATTTTCCGCTGTGCATACGTGCCTTTCCCAACAGCTAGTATCAGAGCTGGTTTATTTTTTCTGGGAAATTTGCTTGATTGAATGATGGAGCCTAATTATGGTAGAATGATTAGTTTGAATGGAACTAATTACCACAAGTGGAGAGGTAAGGTGAAAGATTTACTATTTGTGAAAAAATTACATTTACCTGTGTTTGCTACTCAGAAACCTGATAATAAATCTGATGAAGAATGGGCTTTTGAGCAAGAGATGGTTTGTGGTTTTATTCGTCAATGGGTAGATGATAATGTTTTAAATCATATTGCTAATGATTCACATGCCAAAACTTTGTGGGATAAGCTTGAAACCTTGTATGCTTCTAAAACAGGGAACAACAAATTGTTTTTGCTGAAACAGGCTATGAATTTGAGGTATAAGGAAGGTACTTCTATTTCTGATCACCTGAGTGATTTTCAAGGTTACTTTGATCAGTTGTCTGGCATGGGTGTAAAATTTGTTGATGAAATTTTGGGACTTTGGTTGCTTAATACTCTACCTGATTCTTGGGAAAATCTCCGTGTTACTTTGACTAGTTCTGCTCCTGGTGGTACTGTTACCATGGATTTTGTAAAAACTGCTATTTTGAATGAAGAAGTCAGACGACGTACTCAGCAGGCATCCTCTTCACAGACAGAGGTTTTGGTCACTGAAAACAGGGGGAGAAGTACATACAGGGACCAAGAAAGAGGTCATAGAGGTAAAAGCAAGCGCAGAAGCAAATCAAGGTCTGAGCAGAAAACTTACAAGTGCAATTTTTGTGGTGAAAGGTAAAGAGAATTATGTCTGCAAGTTGAAGAAAAGTTTGTATGGGTTGAAACAAGCCCCGAGGCAGTGGTACAAGAAGTTTGAGTCTGTTATGATCCAACAGAGATTCAAGAAGACTACTTCAGACCATTGTGTTTTTGTGCAGAAATTTTCTGATAATGATTTTATCATTTTATTGCTATATGTTGATGACATGTTGATTGTTGGTCATAATTTGTCTAGAATTGACAGGTTGAAAAAGAAGCTTCGCAAGTCTTTTGCAATGAAAGACTTGGGACCAGCAAGACAGATTCTTGGCATGCATATTACTCGTGATCGAGAAGCCAAGAAGTTGTGGTTGTCACAAGAGAAGTACATTGAGAAAGTACTTCAACGTTTTCATATGGATAAAGCTAAAGTGGTAAGTACACCTCTTGCTTCACACTTTAGGCTTAGCACTAGTCAAGCTCCTTCTAGTGATAAAGAAAAAGAAGACATGCAATCTGTTCCCTATGCATCTGCAGTATGAAGTTTGATGTATGCAATGGTTTGCACTAGGCCTGATATAGCCCATGCAGTTGGTGTTGTTAGTCGCTTTCTTTCCAATCCTGGTATTGAGCATTGGAAAGCTGTGAAGTGGATGTTGAGATATCTCCGTGGTACTTCTAATTTGAAACTGTGTTTTGGAATTGGGGAGCCTATTCTTTGTGGTTACACTGATTCTGACTTGGCAGGAGATGTTGATTCTAGAAAATCTACTTCTGGTTATTTGATTACCTTTGCAGGGGGAGCTGTGGCTTGGCAATCTAAGTTGCAAAAATATGTTGCATTGTCTACAACTGAGGCTGAGTTCATTGTTATTACTGAGGCATGTAAAGAGTTGCTTTGGATGAAAAAATTTGTGCAGGAACTTGGTTTTGAGCAGCAGAGGTATATTTTATTTTGTGATAGTCAGAGTGCTATTCACCTTGGCAAGAATCCTACTTTCCATGGTAGATCTAAACATATTGATGTGCGATATCATTGGATACGTGCCTTTCCCAACAGTTAAAGTTTATGTACTTTTATAGTTTTTTGCATTAATATTGTGGCATCTATTTTTGGCAGTGACCACTCTGCAATCCACTGTACCATTAGTGTTTTTGGGGTCATCCACTCTTCCCTACTTTCAAGGATTGACTACTTAAGGCATGTCATAGCATACAGTTGCTGATAATTGGTCTTTTCAATCTCTAACGTGCATGTCATTGCAATGCAATTCATAGGTTTTAATTTGTTAATTATTCTTTTACACAGGTATTTAAATGTATAGGAAACCAGAAGAATTTCCATATGATCCCATCTGATCATGCTATGAAATTGGAGTTAATCATTGAAAATCATGGTCTAATGGAAGCTGAAGAATATTTTATGAATCTATCAGACTCAGCTGCAAAGAAGGCTGCATGGCTCACACTTCTACGTGGCTACGTAAGAGATAGGGACACTAGTAAAGCTGAGACTTTCATGGTGAAGCTCTATGAACTGGGGCTAGGGGTGAGGTCTCACCCTTTTAATGAGATGATGAAACTATATCTAGTAACATGTGAGTACAGGAAGGTACCCCTTGTTATCCAGCAAATGAAGCGAAATAAAGTACCCTGCAATGTTCTGTCCTACAACCTTTGGATGAATGCTTGTAGTGAGGAAGAAGCATATGTGGTTGCAGCAGTAGAGACAGTTTTCAGACAAATGCTAAATGACAGGAATGTTGAAGTGGGATGGAGCAGTCTTGCTACATTAGCCAATGCTTATAAGAAAGCAGGACAATCTAAGAAGGCCATTCTGGTTCTTGAAGATGCTGAAAAGAAACTATCTACCTGTAACCGTCTTGGTCACTTCTTCCTCATAACACTATATGCTTCTTTGAAGGATAAGGAAGGAGTCTTGCGGTTATGGGAAGCTAGTAAGGCAGTTGGCGGAAGAATCAGTTGTGCCAACTACATTTGTATACTAACATGCTTGGTGAAGCTTGGGGACATTGTACAAGCCAAGAGAATCTTCTTAGAATGGGAATCTAATTGCCAGAAGTACGATATCAGAGTCTCTAATGTTCTTTTGGGTGCATATGTCTGGAATGGATTAATGGAAGAAGCTGAATCATTACATCTTCACACATTGTAGAAGGGTGGTTGTCCAAACTATAAGACATTGGAAATTCTCATGGAAGGATATGTGAATTGGAAAAAAATGGATGAGGCTATTATTACAATGAAAAGAGCTTTGGGTATGATGAATTGGAGGCCGCCACATGGACTTGTGTTAGCCATTGCAGAGTATTTGGAGACAGCGGGAATCTTGAATATTCAAACAAGTATATTACAGATATCCGTAATTTTGGTCTTGTTAGTTTATCATTGTATAAAATATTGCTCAGAATGCACCTTTCTGCCAACAAACCACCTTTCCATATCCTTAAAATGATGGATGAAGATAAAGTTGAGATTGATAACGAGACACTTTCAATTCTTAAAGCTTTCACTGGGTAGGTAACGCCAAATCCTTAAAATGATTGCTTATTGCAAGATGTGCAGTTTTCCCCTGTAAGAATAATTCTTGTTTTGTGGATGTGTTCAAGCTGAAGTGTTTGGAGGTGAAGCAGTAACCTGGAACTCAATTTCATTCTTAGGTAATTCTCTTGGCTTTCTTATAACCTGAAACTCAATTTCATTCTTAGGTAATTCCTTCTTTTATGGCACAGGAGAATTGGTGGTTCTGCTTGACGAAAGACTTCTATGTATAACAGTATAAGTTCACTATTTGCACTATTTGTTTGAAGAGCATTGCGAGATGAATACTGATTCAGAATATGGAGTGGATAAATAAATGGGTACCAAGGAAGTACCAGAATTATATAAATAAATGGTGTTTTCTCCAGTAATTCAAGTCCCTGGTTTCTCCCACCCAAAATTGACTACTCCCCTCACATTCTCTATGTAATCTATAGCAGGCTAACTAATTAACTACTCTTGCAGCTTTCTTAACATGACCAGCTATTAACTAACAATGCCTTACTAGTGTGGCTGGCTCACTTGTTTCCTGTAGGTTTTTTAATTTTATTTTTTTTTTGCTGAATTTTTAATAGGGTAATGCCTACTTTTTTCCTGTAAGTTTTTTCTAGGAAAATTTCAATTCTTTCATCTTGTATATACGTGTTAGGTTAAAACAAGTGAAGCACGAGCAGTAACGGGAATCAACAGGTGCTGAAAGATTTTGCGGGATCTGAATCAGAAAATATTTTCGGTCCAACCCAGAAGTTTCATCAATTCATTAATCAGTTCCAGCATATTGGTAAATATCATTCAACATGTTTTCTTGGTTTAAACATAAAGAGAGCATCATATAATGGTCGAGTAAATATATTACAATGGTCAACGGCAATGTCTTTCAAACTACTATTACAGACGAGTGAATTTCTTCCCTTCAATATTACAAGAAACGATAATTTCCTTGCAGTTTTCAGCATGATAGGTTGGCCATGAGCTTAAGGTACGTGTCTATTTATGGCAATACATTTATTGATATATCATACACACATATCAAGCATTAACTAAGTATCACATATTGCATGATGTGGGTGGGGTAAAGCCTTTCAAGTGGATGAAGATGTCAAGGGCTTGTGGAAGGCCTAGTTGTGGTTAAGCAGTTTGTCACGAGGCGACATGCATTCTTTGATAACAGGAAGCTCAAGAAAATCATCGAACCAAGCATCAAGCTTAGCCATCAACTCTTTATTAATGAGGTTTATGCCCACAATTTCCTCCACTATTCGTACCCGGTATCCAAGCCAACCAATAGCAATATCAGATTCTCTCTGGCTTCTTGTGCTGCATTCTTTCGTTCCTCCCCTCCTTTGGAAAAGGTGGCCATAACAGCTGGCACACACTGAGAATAAGAAAAGGTTCACTGTTAGTTACCTATGTTCAAAAAAGCACTTAATAACATGCTGTGTTCTAATTTATTACTACCTTTTCATCAACGAATTCGGACCAGAATCGCATTGGCCTTTTCATAGGGATCATGTGGAAGAAGGGAGGGATATTGCTTCCAGGTCTCATTAATATACTCAAGAATCACTAGTGATTCTGCCAGGGGCTTACCGTCATGCACGAGAGCCGTTACCTTGTTGGAGACAGGGTTATACTGTAGGAGCATGGCACTCTTGTTGCTGAGATCTTCTTCCACCAATTGGTACTGAATCCCTTTTATTTCAAGAGCCCACTTGACCCTGATGACAAAAGGACTACCCCAGAATCCTATTAACGTCACTAATTCTCCTGCCATTTTTCATTCTTTTTAACTGCGAATTAAAAACCAAACACTTGCAGTTCTCTCATTCTCGTGGCTTATACTTGCACACGCGTTGAAGGATCTTCTGTTGATCTGAGGGGGGAAAAAAGTCATCACAATGAGCCTGAAAGTCAAATAATCTAATCCTAAACGAAAAGTAGATATTTTGAATAAAAGACTGACTAAGGATCCAATCATGTAGGTTCAATAATGAAAAATAACACAATAAAATGCAAATAAAAAGGAGAAAAAAGGTTATATATTGGATAACAAGTTTTACACACTCATTCAATTATAACTTATAATAAATTTATTAACTTTTAAAATAATTATTTGAATTATTAACTTTTAAAATAATTATTTAAAATAATTTAAATAGTGATTTATGATTAGATGAGAATATAAGATTATTTTATAATATCGTTATATAAACATTAAATTCAATAAAAAAAAAGTATATGATAATAATAAAAAATAATAAAAAAAGTATATGATAATAATAAAAATAATGATGTGTAATATTGTCGTATGATATTATATTACTGAAATATTAAAAAATATGAAAATAAATAATGAAATAGGTACTTGATTCTCATATCTTAGTGCTTGGCATTCTATCTTGTATCATCAGTAGATTGAGCTTATACTCAGTTGTGAATTTTAAGAATAGTCAACCACACGAGTTAAAGATCAGGTACTCTTTCTTGATTAAGCATGGACTCGATGAAAACCTCATAATTCAATTTAAATTTCTAGATTGTTTTTTTTAGAGAAAAAGGTTATAATTTTTTTTTACATATTAAATGGTTTATTAAATTATTTTTTTATTCATAAGAATTAAACATATTATAAAAAAATTTATAACATTCATATATCATATTTAACTAATTGAATTGGATTCTTTGATTTTGATTTTTTTTCTTTGGTTTCTATTTAATGAATTGGATTGATATGATATGATTTGAATGATATAATGATTAATTTTTCGAATCCTAAAAGATTCAATTTTTCAAATCATTATAAGTAGTCATCATAAATTAATGTTAATTTTTCAATTTAATTGAGAATCCTTAGCATATTTGAAATCAAATAAGTACTCATCATGAATTAATGTTAAATTTTCCTCTCTGTGTTTTTTTCATTTAATTATTAAGTACTCATGATAATTATTTATACTAAAGTTAATTTCACAAGCAGAATATGAATATCATTCCATGTACAATGTACAATACGTGGCCATGGAATGGTGAAAAGACAGAAAAATGCAAGAAAGCATTCGAGGTAAGTCAACAATGGCTATGACGCACATGAATGCCCGTGCCTGTCAGCTGTTGAGTCACGTGTCGAATGGACCTCTTTTTATTGTTTGTCGGTTTGCAATTTCGGGAGCAAACAGAAACACACACACGCCACGTGAGCCAACCAAAATACCAAAGAAAAGAAAATCTACGACGGAAGCAGTCCCGTCAAACTTACTGTGGACGCGCCCACCGCATAAAATCCCCTCTCCACATCCCCAACCAACTTAAAATTAGGTCCTAGAAAACACAACACACAAGAGAAGAGTCTTTTTTTTACCAAATCTTCCATCCAAGATTTTTAGGGTTTTCTCTTCCAGATTTCCCCCTATATTCTCCGCCACTCTTCCTTTTCCTTTCCCATTCTCTCTGATTGAAACGCCACACCCATCTGAGAGGATCTTTTTCACTCCAAACCCAAGAGGTTCGTTTTTTTCGCGCTAATTTTTTTCCTTCGTGTCTAATTATTATTGTTTATAATTAGTAAACCCCGCTTTATCATTGAGGGAATGTTGTTAGTTCTCGCGCTGAACCAAAAAGTTTCTGGTTCTTCTCTTCCTGATTCTGGAGGCGGGGGAACGAGGGTTTTCCCTTTTCCCCCCTTCCATTTCTGCGTTGCCCTATAATAATGGCGGTGCTCTTTTGAAATTGGATGTGGATAATATTTATATATTGGATGAGTTTTCGATGATTATTGATGTTCTCTATATTGATTGTAGAAGCCAACCCAAAAAGTGTGTTTTCATGGGGTTGTTGTGAACTTGGGAAATTTGAGAGTGGTGGTAGTTTGTTAATGTTATGAGGAAGAAAAGGAAAGGAAGCGAAACTGATGGGTCTGCGAATCTGGCTGTTATTTTGGCTCCTAATCATGTCTCTGCTTCGTCGAATTTGAAGTCCCATTACTCGCTGGAAGATTGTTGTAGGCTGAAGAAGAGGTGTTGTAAGGAGGAGGATGCTGACACTGAGCCAGCTACTTCCTTTAAGAGGAGGCTTGCTGGCATTGCTACTGCCCCGCCTTGTGGGACGTCGTCTTTGATCACGCCGGGGAGAGGGCTCAAGAGGAAGATAGGTTGCATTGATGTTGCTACCAAGATGGGCAGGAAGAAGAAGATCGAGGATGATTATTTTTCTGGGGAGGCGATCGGGCAAGGCAAGTTCGGGTCTGTTTGGTTGTGTAGGTCAAAGGTTAGTGGAGCAGAATATGCGTGTAAGACCCTGAAGAAGGGGGAGGAGACGGTTCATCGAGAGGTTGAGATCATGCAACACTTGTCCGGACATTCTGGGGTTGTTACACTGCAAGCTGTTTATGAGGAAGCTGAATGCTTTCATCTTGTGATGGAACTGTGCTCTGGGGGTCGGCTCATCGATGGGATGGTAAAGGATGGTCCATATTCGGAACAGCGGGTTGCTAATGTACTCAAGGAAGTGATGTTGGTCATCAAGTATTGTCATGACATGGGAGTTGTGCACAGAGATATAAAACCCGAGAATATTCTCCTCACTGCATCCGGAAAAATAAAGCTTGCAGATTTCGGCTTGGCCATGAGAATTTCAGAAGGTAAGCGGCAGTAAAACATGTATAGATAATTTTCTCTCTCTGTATGTATTTAACTTTGATTGAATCATTGCTGTCCGACCTGCCTTTTGTAAAAAATTGTCCAGTTCAGTAGCTATCAATAAAATAAATGTGTATGGCTTAGGCAGATATGCTAATATTTCTACATTATGTTCATTTCAGTTTCCGTGTATTTGTTTTTTGGGATTTCTTATAGCATCTTTCTAAGATAAAAATAAAGGAATTCATCATGATGAGCTTTCAACTTAAAAGAGTCATGAATTTTGAAAGTGATTGCATTTTGAGTAGAGGTGTGCAACGGGTCTGTCAGGTTCAGGCCTAAAAACTCAGTCCTACTAAACCCTATTTGTTGCTACTGGAGTTCCAAAACCACCGAAGTACCATTTCTGTTTGAGCGGGTTATTTCTTGGTATGGTTTGATGCAAACCTGTAAATACCAACTTCTGAAATAGAAAGCTGGAAGAAGAAAAAAAGAGAAATTAAGACTTTGAAGAACAAATATGGTTTCGAGGATTGAAGTTGCAGATCTCGCTCAGGTCATGTGAGTGTGAGTGTGAGGCCCTTCGTGACAGAGCTCAAGGATTCATTGTTGGGCCTCGACTTCTAGCGTTGAAGACGACGAAGCTGCTCACACGAGGTTGACGAGGTTGGTGCTGAGTAGCTGTCAAGGAGACGTGAGAGTGGTGGTGTTGTTGGATTGTGCAGAGAAGAGGATGATAGGGTAGAGAGGTGGAGAGTGGGAGAGCAGGGCCACCGGTGTGTGCTAAGACTGTGCAATTAAATGGGCCTCAAGTCCTCAACCAATTAAATGGGTCTGTCTTATACATAAGGCATATAGACTACTTATATTCACGGTTAGGTTCGGTTTCCGATGGTTGTAAAATTCTCTCTGGACCCGACCATGCTAAACCGACTGAACCCGAATGTATGATCTGATACATCCGCAAACCATCCGAACCCAACCGAAACACACTTTTGTTTTTTACGGTTTTGGTCAGGGTCAGGTAATCTTGTTCACCCCTAATTTTGAGGTAGGGCCATATTGTATGCATTTTATTTTAAAAAATTGCAAATATCAATTTGCATTTGACATTTATTTTTCAGTCAGGCTCCATACTTCACACAATTATACATCAGACAATATATTCATTAAAGCATTGTCTTATTAACTAAAAATCCGTTCTCTCAGGTCAAAACTTGACTGGTTTGGCTGGAAGCCCTGCCTATGTTGCCCCAGAAGTATTGTTAGGCAGATACTCTGAGAAGGTGGATATATGGAGTGCTGGAGTGCTCCTACATGCTCTGTTGGTTGGCAGTCTTCCATTTCAAGGAGATTCATTGGAAGCAGTTTTTGAGGCTATTAAGACCGTCAAATTAGATTTCCAAAATGGAATGTGGGAATCAATATCTAAACCTGCACGAGACCTTATTGGGAGAATGCTGACAAGGGATATTTCAGCTAGGATATCAGCTGACGAAGTACTTAGTAAGTTCATGATATATTATGAATGTACTGTAGGTTGCCTGTTTTATCTTTCTTGCTCCTTCCATGATGAATGCACCATAACTCTTTCTCTCTCCCACATGTTATTTCATTTAAGTAATCAAAACTTAGAATATATCCAAGTTTTCTTCAAATTTATCTCTGCTATAACAATGACTTTAAGTAAATAGATGTGCTAGTTACTGGATTTCAACAATCTTTGTTCATTAGTCTTTGGCAGCTGTTAAATGGTTATACCCTTCTGTACTTGTTATTTATCTTTTATGTTTTGGTAGTACGGTGAATATGCTAATACTCGTATACTTTGTTTCATTACATGTTCCCCTTATATACTAATGACGCTATTTCATGTGTGCCTAATATTTTCTAGAAAAAATGAGACAATGCTTTCAATGTTTGAAATAGTTTTAAGTTGTTTGCTTTGTATTTTATATTAACCTCATGGTTCAATTTCAGGGCATCCATGGATATTGTTCTACACGGCAAATACATTGAAAATGCTGCCCATCAAAACAAAATTGAAGAACCAAATTGGTGCCGCATGCCAACAGCTTGTTGCTATACGTGAACCAAGGTTAGGAGGAAATAGGATAGATAATTACTCACTTAGCGAGGATTCGTCCTCTGAAAGTTGCTATTCAGATGATCAGGATGAATGTGTGTTGATTGATGTGCTTGCCTCTGCAATTTCACACGTGAGGATATCTGAACCAAAGAGGAGCAGGGTGTGTGGTCCCACAGGCCCGATAGTTCCACAAGGTTCATCTAACATGAAGCCTAACAACCTCTGTAAAGCATTTTGACCTACTGACAGGCTGACACCACTTATACCACTATCTTGACTATTCTTGCGGGGATTATAGAATTTACTTTCCTCAGCACATCACACAGTGGGCAAAAGTGAATTTTACATGCTTACTCCTATGGTAGGTTGGCCTGGGTGCCGCCGCTTCCTCTCCAAGTTCCTTTACAGTGTGCCATCTAATTGCAATATTTTTTTTGTCCCTTTGCTTAATAACCTAATAATGATTAACTGAAATAATTGTACAGCATTTGTAAATAGGATGATAATGTATCATTTTCTTGCTATCTCTGGTTTATGCAAATTGAATATTTTATGCTTTCAACATTATGAGAACCACTCAACCAGTGAGCATGTATATGTTCTTCGGAAGATCATAGCTCATCCCACGAAACTGCATGTCCTTTCCAGTGCAAGCAACATGTGTAGTTACTATTAGTTAATGATAGTTGACTAGGGCAATTTGTATTTCAAGTCTGCATTCAATACTCCCTCTTTTTCCCCCTTCATACTCCAATGCATGGTTGGAGTAAAGTCTAAACTTGGTCCCTGAATTGGGTAAGTGTTTTTTTAGTTAGTAGATTTAACGAAACGAAAAATAGTCCTTAATAGTCCGTAAATCTATAATTCGTCATTCAAGTCATCGTCCTAGATAAGTCTTTCCAGTTAATTTTAGCGTAGCATCTTTTGTGTACTTATTTTCTACGCATGCAAGGACAATTTTCCAGAGTTTTTAAGACCAAATATGAAAAGTTGTAAACTTTTTCTAGTACTTGAATCCTCGTAATTTATCTTACTCTAATATAACTTCATTTCTTTTTTGTAAAATGTTGCATCTTCAAAGTCATCTTTAAAGTAGCTCAGAAATTTTAGGGTCCTTATTTAGTTTTGAAGTTTTAAACTTTATATGTACAAGAGAACTTCTACAAACAAGATTTTATTTTTTTCTAAACTAAAATCAGAAACACAGATTATCATTCCATGCATTTCAAAGTCAAGCTTATTTATTTCTATATCATAAATAGTAGTTTTCAGAAATTTGAATCCTTGCGTTTTTTTTTTCAAGAATAAAGAGCAACTTCGGGCCTATTTTTGTTTTTACTTATTTCTTGATCAAAGAATGCTTTTGGCACAAATTGTTGCTAATTATGATATTTTTCATTAAATTATATTTTACATCCTGCATGTGTTTAGAAGCATAGGTTTCTTCATGTTTCATTTAAACAATAGGAGTCTTGAAATGAATTCAATTTTTTGCACCCTAATTTATTTTAGACGATAATCTACAATCCCTCAAGATGTATTTTGCTCATGACACTAAAGACAAAATCTTATGAAATATCTAAGTTTTACTATAATTTGGTGGTGTGGGTTTATTTGAATTTTTTAATTTTTTTTAAAGATTATAGATTTATATTAGACAAAAATGTTGGACGTGAAAGCTGGTTTATTTCAAACCAAGACAAAAACATAATAGCATTTTTTAGAACACATTTTAGATCCACGTAAAAGAAGATTTCCACGTTAAGACGCAGACATGAATCCAGTGCATACGCGGAAAGTGCACGAAACAGTAGCAAATTTTGTGTATCTCCTAATAAATATTAAACAAGTTCTACCTATTTATTATCTAATTGGAGAAAATTAAACAATACTTAAAAATAACCTCGCCTTCTTAAAATTTCACATAAAGATTCACTTACGTCAAATCTACTTTTAGCATGCACAATTGAGTATAGGAAATCCGGTACAAAATGACTTTTGAAGCAAAAATCATTTTGCCAAAGGATCAGAACTTTTGCTTTTACTTTTATCTATTGAATCTGTATTGGAACACGTTATAATAATTTCACATGAACTCACTCTGCAACAAAAATAAACCAGATAACTTCACCATTTTGAGGCTTTTAATCCAAATAGATTATAATCTATAGTGCCATTTACTGAATAAAGTTCAAGGATGCTATTAACTACTACAGACATTCACACATAATATTTTTAAGAGAAAAGAGGATTTTGCAATCTATTAAACAAGCAATTTATCCTGTCTATTACACAAAACTACTGCTTCGACCAAGACACATAACTTTGAAGTCGGAAGAAATTTTAACTGTAAACTGCAACAGGAAGTGTAGCTTTTCTGTACAAGATTAGGCATCACAGTGAGTCATCCGAAGAAGGCCTTGAATAAAATCTTTCAACTACGAGCCATCATTTTCTGGAAATCTTTGACCAGAAGTATACTATAAAGAAACAGACTAATGCAAAAGCTATCACATGAACTATATGGTTGGAACCATTTTTGACGATGCTCTTGTTCAATCTTCTTAAGTTATTCTTGACCCCAGCTTGAGCTTGTATCATTACCATTTGCTGTATTGGAAGAACAACCAAAATATTAATAAGACACTTGAATAATTTCTTGCCAAAAAGGAGATGTGCCAATGACTGATCAATTACTACAAAAAAACATTCAACAAAAACAAGCCAAAAGATTTTTCCTCTTTACTCATTTTTAGAAAGCAAAAAATTCCACTAATGATGAATATTATAACATATTGAATGAAATTCTCATCAATTCAATTCGTCTTTAGATGCAAAACCATTAAGTATTGCTTATAATTTTCCTTTTCCCATCCATCGGTTATCTTAATGCAACTCAACCCAAAGATAATCCCTTGCAACTGCCAAAGTAATAAGGATCCACTGACAGATGGTCTAGAAATTCATCTAGAAATATTGATGGTGTTTCTTTGTTACAAGGAATTTGTTCTGAACCAACCCGAATCCCATTAAGGGTCCACTTTGAGGTATGGACATCGGAGGTGGCCATCGCCGCTCGTCCTTTTACAGCATCCTCACCACTGTTTAACAATGGCGGGACTTCCAGACCGACCTCCGCTTGCCCAACGAACATTCAACGTTCTTCCAGAACAGAATTGTTTTGGTTTTTTTAGGTCAAAGGTTCAAAATACAGTAACAGCATTAATAGCATGGTTTTCCATTTTAAGTCTCATGATATTCAACATTAAAAGAAATTGAGCCTAATTTTTTTATATTTTGAAACCTTTCCTGCCACACACACACTAGCATTTCAACTTTCAATATCCATAGAAATTAAAATTTCAAAAGCAAATCCATTTTGCCTGAATCATAAAAGAATGCAACTCTAGGCACTCACTATGCACTATCCTTCTTTCTCAGCCAAAATTAGAAACAGGCAAAAATAAATGAATAAATAAATAAAAATAACAAAAACTATGCGAAATATAGGTTATCCAAGAAATTACGTACCACTTGTTCCAGAAAATCTCTCTGAAACTTGACTTCTGAACCTATCTCTTCAGCAACCTGCGGCAGAAATGTATGAATTTGTATTGTACGAGGACATTACGAATAGAAAAAACAAAAGGCACAGAAAAAAAATAGTGAAATACATTTTTCAATTTTCTAACTTGGCCACGAAGACCGGTGATTTCGTCGTCGAAGTCGATGCCGGGATCGATGTGCAATTGGATTTCATCGGAGGATGCAACGGGTCGAGTGCTAAGCCCCTCTCTGCAATTCATGCAAGAAATTGAATTGAACAAGAGAAAGGGAAAGAGAGAGTAAAAGGCAAACAAACCTGGATCGGTAAGGGGCAGCATCGCCGTAGAAGGAGGCGCCTTTGTGCGAATTAGAAGACATTGAAATGGAAAATGGAAACCCTTGGAATTGAATTTCACAAAATGGGGCAAAATGAGTTACACACAATTTTCATTTCAACTTGAAAGCCAACGTTTCGTGAACGCATTCAATTAATTGCAAATTGCAAGTTACAATTTGTCCCAATACATGCTTTCATTTACAGAAATCATATACCTGGTTTGGTTTAATTCCAAAATATAAAAATTAATAAATAAATAAATAAATCTATAAAATATAGTATTTTTTATTATATTCTTTTAAAGTTTTTTTAGTTTAATTTAGTACTAGGTATCAATAAACAACACGTTAAATGACAACGTTAGCACCCATTGAGTCATTGACGAATCACGTCATTAAGGAAGTTCTTTTTTTCAATTCATCATTAAGGAAGTTGATAACATACTAAAAAAAACACATTAAGGATCAAAATTTAAAAAACATCTTATTTTATAAAAATCAAAATATTATTTGAGCTTTTATTTTATCATCTAATCTAGTAATTTAATTAGTTACCTCCCTAGTAACGCTATTTTGCTTTCAGCGACATGTTTCTTTGGTTTCCTCTTGTATCAGGTGCCATGGGGTAGCTGAGGGCGAATGTTGGGTCCATCTCCTAAGGGACTACCCTAAAGCTAAGCAAATCTAGAATCACTTGCAGTTCGATCATCGTCCAATTTTTTATCTCCTTGATAACGCAACTTGGTTCAGATATCACGTGATGAAGCACCAGCGTGGGGCTTTATTTGCTATCACCTGTTGTTTATTGGTAGAGCGAGGAATGCATCATTTTTTTAGGACAAGGGTGGTCTCCTTGGTACCTTCGCAATCAGATTCAGACGTTGCACTAATGTGTCATGGCAGATTCTTCCATCACGAAAGACAAAATGGTTCGTTACGTCAGCTGGAAGACACCTCCTCAGCATTTCATAATTAAAGCTCAACATTAGCGGGAGTTCAATAGGAAATCCTGGTCTTTCGGGTTTTGATGGTATCTCTTGTAACCATATTGGCCATTGGGTTCGTGGTTACTCGGTTTTTGTGGTATTACAACAAATCTTCATGCATAACTATATGAAATTTATCATGGTCTCAAATTAGCTTAGGATGCAAGTTTTTTCAATTTGATTTGTGAAACTGACTCCATGATTGCTTATCAGCTAATGGCTCGGAGGATTCTGTTTTTCATCAACATGCAGTTATCATAAAAAATATTTAGGACATTGTATCCAATCCTTGGACTTGTTCTCATTCAATATACTCTTAATGAGATAACCTATAAATTGAATAGTAAGATTAATATTTTTTTTAGGTAGTGAGAGAAAAGGTGAAGATTGTGCCACCTTAATCGAGCAATAATTAAATTTATGAATATATTTTAATCTGATTTATTTTAAGACTTTTATTGTGATACTTTTGTTTGTTTTTCTATTTTGGGTTTAAAAGCAATATGATTTTAATGTTAATCAGTAGTCCATTTTGTAAACCCTAAGAATGAAAAAAAGGTTTAGAAACATTTAGGGATAACTTTTTTATCCCTTTGACGATTCATTGTGATGGCTAAGTTAGGTTCTCGCTTTTTTCCCTCTATTTTCTCATTGTACTTTATAATTGTCATGGGGAGTTAATAATCTTTTGTTAGTCTAAGGTTAATCAAAGTTTAGTTTTCCATGGTTATGAGGTCTGATTGTTCTTCATCACTTTTCTAATTTCCTGGTATTATATTTCTATCATTTTTCACACCAAAAATTATTTTATGAGTTATCTAAAAAAGGATTTTTGTTCAATTATAATTGAGAGTACAGTTTTATTGGTTAGAATTAGGTTTTCATATAACTTATTGTTATTTTCATGCCAAAACCTAAGAGTTTTGTTTATGGTTGTTTGTAGGGAGAGGGAAGTAATTCATGCGCTCCTTGGTCATTGAAAAAAGTGAGGAGATATTAAGTGTTAAAGCTTATCAATAAGTATAATTTATCTAAAAGGAAAATTGTAACTCAAGGTCAGTAGTCACTTTAGAAAATAAAAATGAACATTACACATTGGGATACCATAGATCGGCATTTGCTGCATTTATTTATCATCATTAACATTGATTTCACTGTTGGAGGTCTATTCCATGTTATTTTCCAATTTCACTCTCCCCTTTCATTTTGTTCTCTAATTACCATTGTAACTCTTTATCTTGTTGTCTCTATCGATTCAGACGATGTCGTCATCAATCTGCTCCCTTATCTAATATATCGACAATGAGAAACATAATCTCGTCAATGCAATTTGTTCCAGCGCTACATCAAGACTTGACAATGCAGCGAGCATGAGCGTCGGCGTGGTGGTGTGAATCTCCACTAGTGTGGCGAGGCTGTTAAGATTTAGGATTTCAAATTTAAGATTTATCTTTCTATTAATAAAGATCCTGCTAATTTTAGAGGTCTTTTTACCATTTAGGGATTTTTTTTTTTCTAAATTACCATATGGGGGCATTTTTTAAATAAATTACAATTTGGGGGTAAGTCGTATAAGGTGACACGACATTTAAAAAAAACAAATTGGTTGTTAAACATTTGATCACTAATTTCAGTCATTATTTTAGTCGTTAACACTTTTTGTGACAGAATATTATGATCATCAACATAAAAACAAAAAAATCAAATATTCTGTCGCAAAAAATGTTTGCGACTAAAATAGCGACCGTATTTAGTAACCAAATTTTAGCGACCAATTTGTTTTTTTTTTAAAATAGTCATGCCACCTGGCACGACTTATCCCCAAATCGTAATTTAGAAAAAAATGCCCCTAAATGGTAAAAATCCCAATTTTAGAATTATGCTATTTATGATCACTTTTGCTTATTTGAGTTGTATATTTGGGTTTTGTTTCCTTATTTTATGTTCTTTTCTTATAAATATTATATAGCCATATCAGATTATTAATAAATGTAATAAATCATTGTAAAAAAAAATGAAATAAGTAATTCCTCCCAATTGTTGAATTCTGATAATGACAAAGACATCGAGGCGAAACAAAAGGTAACAGAGTTTGCTGAAATAGAAAAGGAAAAATTGGATATATGGATCAGTGGAGACACTTATGACTTAAAGATGTTTTAACATGATAATTTAAAATACAATTGTTTTAACATAATTGACGTATATGATTAATGGGACAAGAAATGGGACAACTTTAAAGATAAGTGATTTCAAATTTCAATCCCTATTAAATTCAAAGCATTTTGGGTTGTATAAAAATTATGTTGACAATTTTAATATTTTTTTATATTATTGAAAATATTTAAAATTAATTCAAATATTTTTAATGTAGAACCAATTTATTAATAAGAAGTAATAGAAGATAATTGAATGTGATTATTTTTTATACAATTATAAATTTGAATTTAAAGTCAAAGAAATTCGTATAATTGTAAAAAAAAAAGATTAAACTGTTTCAAAAAAAAGTTTGTATAAACAAACGAAATTACATAATAAAACTTCAAACTCTATATTAAATTAAAGAGTTGTATTGTTAAATGCGACTTTTAAATTATAAGTCAAAATTTCATATATGTAAAGGTTTTTTGGGGAATTATATGTAACATGTCATAATTAATAAGTTGTATTGTCCTTTATT
>PYAF01002533.1:660540-676135 GCA_007407185.1 Glycine tomentella
AGTCAAGCACACATAATCAGGAGGAGGTATTCATAAGTCTGTGGAAGTTAAAAATCCCATGTAAAGCCTCTTGCTTTGCGTGGAGATTGTTGAGGGACCGATTACCCACTAAGAAGAACCTAGCTAGAAGGAATGTACAAATTGCTGATAACAGATGCCCTTTCTGTCAGCATGCCGAGGAGGATGTGTCACATGTCTTCTTCAGCTGCCCCAAGGTCCTGCCGCTGTGGTGGGAGTCGATGCTTTGGATAAACATCCAAGGGGTACTCCCAATTAATCCGAAACAGCATTTCCTTCAACACACATACTGTGATTTTAAGGATCTCATCACTAACAGGTGGATGACTTGGTGGATAGCCTTAACATGGTGTATCTGGTATCATAGGAATCAAGTGGCGTTCCATGCTGCTAGTTTTAACAGACATAAGTTGATGGAGGACGCATTATTTTTTTGTTGGTCTTGGTTGTCTAACCTGGAAAAGGGATTTAATATCCCTTTTCATTTTTGGTCTAGTAATATTAAGGCAGGTTTCTGCAATACTGGGTAGGATGAATAGCAGAGATTCTTTTTTGGAGGGATGGGTGCCTATCCTTGATTGATAGGTTGTATTGTTCCTATGCTATACTTGTACTGTTTCTTTTTACACTTTTATATATATATATATATATATATATATATATATATATATTATCTTTGCGGAGCGAAAAAAAAAAAAAATTCTTCAAAATAATTTAAACCAAACCTGCATTCAGCCTGCTAATCCAAAATTCTGAATACATCCTCAGCAACTAGCAATTTTGCATCTCTACTTATCTTTTCCTTTTCGTGGTTATATAGTTTTTAAAATTACTTTAGCAAAGTTCACAACGATAATGTTATACAGGATGTCTACAAAGCAGTTACTTTGGGAAAAGTAGAAAATATAATATAGCTATTTTTTTTTTTTTAAATCCACCGGAGCAAAACTTTGGGAAAAGTAGAAAATATAATATAGCTATTTTTTTTTAAATCCACCGGAGCAAAATGTTACTTGTTGTATTATTACCAAACCTACAACAAATATGCTACCTTAGAATTTGATTTGGATATGCTGTCACTGTGTGTTACTGTTAATGGTTTGATCAGCATGTAAATAAGTGATGCTTGCATAACTTTGTGATATGCTTAAATTTATATATTTAATAATCTGGAGCCTTCTGTATGCATTTTTGTTTTGTGGCCCAAACTTTGTACATAAATTTTTTCAATGTTATTATTGATGAAGTTTAGCATCATTCGTATGTTTCCAAGCATTAGTCAGTTGTTGGTATATGAATTAGAGTGCCGCATGTACAATAGAAGTGGTGGTCAGGTTAAAATATTTGCAAGTAGTATGATAATTCCCACATTCCTTTCTAGTAATTATTAGGGGTTTTAACCTTTTTATGCATATATTTCTTAAACTTAATGGAGACATTTGACATTTCATAGAGTGAATCTTTGGTTTTGATGACATTTGCATATTCATGATTGTGACTTTATGCGTCTAAAAGTATTAACATGCCTACTTAGAATGTGAGAAAGTATGAAAGCTTCTGCTTTTATCCAGCTTTGGCTTCCATCTTTTTGGTTTTTTGTTGAGCGACAATGTCCTTTGGGTTCATATAAATTTTGCATGCTCAGTATGCACATGCTCATTTTGGTAAAGCTAATAGTCAAGTGATGTTTTTCTTATTCTAAAACTGAGTATTACTAGTATTATTTATTCATTTTTGCTAAATTGATCAATACTTTTTTTCCTTTTCCAAAAATGATTAGCATGAATGATTTGTAAAATTGAAATAAGTATGTTTTGAAATTTGATTCAACTGTGCTTCACAATTTCCATTCTTAGATCCACTAGTATTAGTACATATGCTCATGTTTGTGGTTAAATCATGTTCAGTTCTGTTTATTCACATATCTTCAAAATCCTGATGATTCATGGTTATGCTAACACTTGTCTGAAATTCTAATGGCTTAAATTTTTTCTGTTGTTTCCTCCCTTCTTACCCATGTAGCTTATCTGAATTTTGTGATTGATTTCAGCCTCCTAAGATCAAAGCCTTCATTGAGAAGGTCATTCAATGTCCATTACAAGATATAGCTATACCACTCTTCGGGTTTCGGTGGGATTACAATAAGGTAGTAGCAAGATATGTTGCTGCATATGGTATTCTGTTTTTTCTCCGCATAGACTTATATATTGATTTTACATCAGGGGAATTTTCATCACTGGAGGCCATTGTTTCTTCATTTTGATACATATTTCAAGACATATTTATCATGTCGAAATGACTTGACATTGTCCGATAATCTAGAAGTTGGCATTCCATTACCAAAACATGCAATTCTACAAATACTACGGGTGATGCAAATAATCTTAGAGAATTGTCCAAACAAAAGTACATTTGATGGCTTAGAGGTAATTTGAAGAGAAATGGTGTCCTATCTTAGTTACAATCTTCTTTTCATTTTCTTTTGCTTGACTCCATCCTTTGTTTTAGTCAAGTGGTTTATGCTTGGGTTGTTTGATACTATTATTTTCTAATATATCTCCCTTCCTTTTCAGCACTTCAAGCTTTTACTAGCATCAACAGATCCTGAGATTATTATTGCAACATTAGAAACTCTTACTGCGCTTGTAAAAATAAATCCTTCTAAGCTTCATGGAAGTACAAAAATGGTTGGCTGTGGTTCAGTAAATAGCTATCTCCTGTCCCTGGCACAGGGGTGGGGAAGCAAGGAGGAGGGCATGGGTTTGTACTCTTGTATTATGGCAAATGAGAAAGCCCAGGATGAAGCACTGTGTTTGTTTCCTTCTGATGCTGAGAATGGTAGTGACCAATCCAATTACTGCATAGGTTCTACTCTTTATTTTGAATTGCATGGACCCATTGTTCAAAGCAAGGAACAAAGTGTAGATACAGTTTCCTCCAGTTTGAGAGTTATACACATACTGGATATGCATTTACGCAAAGAAGATGATTTGTCAATGTTGAAGCAATGCATTGAGCAGTATAATGTTCCTCCTGAGCTCCGATTTTCATTGCTCACAAGAATTAGATATGCTCGTGCTTTCCGGTCTGCGAGAATAAGCAGGCTTTATAGCAGGATTTGCCTTCTTGCTTTCATTGTGTTGGTCCAATCCAGTGATGCTCACGACGAGCTTGTGTCATTTTTTGCCAATGAACCAGAGTACACAAATGAATTGATTAGAGTTGTGCGATCCGAAGAAACAATATCTGGATCTATAAGAACACTTGTAATGCTTGCATTAGGAGCCCAGTTAGCAGCATACACATCATCTCATGAACGGGCACGGATACTGAGTGGATCTAGTATGAACTTCACTGGAGGGAACCGCATGATACTACTGAATGTACTTCAGAAGGCTATTTTGTCATTGAAGACTTCTAATGATCCAACTTCCTTTGCTTTTGTTGAGGCACTTCTTCAATTCTATCTGCTGCATGTAGTGTCAACATCATCTTCTGGGAGTAATATTAGAGGTTCTGGCATGGTACCCACATTCTTGCCTCTGCTGGAGGATTCTGATCTTGCTCATATTCATCTTGTTTGTTTAGCAGTGAAAACCCTTCAGAAGCTTATGGATTATAGTAGTTCAGCTGTATCTTTATTTAAAGAGCTGGGGGGTGTTGAGCTTTTGGCTCAAAGATTACAGATAGAGGTTCATAGGGTCATTGGTTTTGTTGGAGAGAATGATAATGTGATGCTCACTGGTGAAAGCTCAAGACATAGTACTCATCAGCTTTACTCTCAGAAGAGGCTGATAAAAGTGTCCCTTAAGGCCCTTGGTTCTGCAACATATGCCCCTGCAAACTCTACCAGATCTCAACACTCCCATGACAGTTCATTACCTGCAACTCTAGTCATGATTTTTCAGAATGTAAATAAGTTTGGAGGTGATATTTATTACTCAGCTGTTACTGTTATGAGTGAAATAATCCACAAAGATCCTACATGCTTCTCTTCTTTGCATGAAATGGGCCTTCCAAATGCTTTTTTATCTTCAGTTGCATCTGGAATTCTTCCTTCATCAAAGGCTCTGACATGCATTCCAAATGGCATTGGGGCCATTTGTCTTAATGCCAAAGGCTTAGAGGTTGTTCGAGAAACTTCATCACTGCAGTTCCTTGTTAATATCTTTACAAGCAAAAAGTATGTCCTTGCCATGAATGAGGCTATTGTTCCGCTAGCAAATTCTGTGGAGGAACTTCTTCGACACGTGTCTTCATTGAGAAGTACTGGTGTTGACATCATCATTGAAATCATCCATAAGATTTCATCCTTTGGTGATGGTATTGATACAGGATCTTCTTCAGGAAAAGCTAATGAGGATAGTGCAATGGAAACCAATTCTGAAGACAAAGGAAGTGAAAGCCATTTTTGCCTTGTGGGCACGGCAGAGTCTGCTGCTGAAGGGATTAGTGATGAGCAATTCATTCAGCTTTGCATTTTTCATTTGATGGTATTGGTTCACCGGACAATGGAAAATTCTGAAACATGTCGGCTATTTGTAGAAAAATCAGGAATTGAAGCTTTATTGAAGCTGTTATTACGACCTACCATTGCACAATCCTCGGATGGCATGTCTATTGCTTTGCATAGCACCATGGTATTTAAGGGGTTTGCTCAACATCATTCAACTCCTTTGGCACGTGCCTTTTGTTCCTCTCTTAAAGAGCACTTGAATGAAGCATTAGCTGGGTTTGTTGCATCTTCGGGACCTTTGTTGCTGGATCCAAAGATGCCAACAAATAACATCTTTTCTTCACTTTTCCTGGTTGAGTTTCTTCTCTTTCTTGCTGCGTCGAAAGACAACCGTTGGGTGACTGCTTTGCTTACAGAATTTGGCAATGGTAGTAAGGATGTTCTTGAAAACATTGGACGTGTTCACCGTGAAGTTTTGTGGCAAATTGCTCTTCTTGAAAATACGAAGCCTGATATTGAGGATGGCGGTTCTTGTTCTACTTCTGATTCACAACAAGCAGAAGTGGATGCAAATGAAACTGCAGAGCAAAGGTACAATTCTATCAGACAGTTTCTCGATCCATTACTCAGGAGGAGGACTTCAGGATGGAGTGTAGAATCACAGTTTTTTGATCTTATTAACCTGTATCGAGATCTGGGTCGTGCCCCTGGTTCCCAGCACCGATCAAATTCTGTTGGTCCTACAAACAGGCGGTTAGGACCCACTAATCTGTTGCATCCATCTGAGTCTGCAGATGTATCGGGGGCTGCTAATAAGAAGGAATGTGACAAGCAAAGAACATATTATACCTCTTGTTGTGACATGGTCCGATCACTTTCATTTCACATTACGCATCTGTTCCAAGAGTTAGGACAAGTAATGCTGCAACCTTCTCGCCGTCGTGATGATGTTGTGAGTGTAAGTCCTGCTTCAAAATCAGTGGCTTCTACTTTTGCAAGCATTGCTCTAGATCACATGAATTTTGGGGGCCATTTAGAAGAAGCATCCATATCAACAAAATGTCGTTATTTTGGTAAAGTCATTGATTTTGTGGATGTCATTCTAATGGAAAGGGCTGATTCTTGCAATCCCATTTTACTGAATTGCTTGTATGGGCATGGAGTTATCCAATCTGTATTGACCACATTTGAAGCAACTAGTCAGTTGTTGTTTGCAGTTAATCAGACCCCTGCATCGCCAATGGAAACTGATGATGGGAATGTGAAGCAGGTTGACAAGGAAGATACTGATCATTTGTGGATATATGGTTCTTTAGCTAGTTATGGTAAATTTATGGACCATCTAGTAACCTCCTCTTTCATATTATCTTCTTTCACAAAGCCTTTACTTGCACAGCCCCTTAGTGGTGATACCCCAAATCCCCGGGATGCTGAATTATTTGTGAAAGTCCTCCAATCTATGGTGTTGAAGGCTGTGCTCCCAGTTTGGACTCATCCCAAGTTTGTTGATTGTAGTCATGAATTTATTTCTAATGTTATCTCTATCATCAGGCATGTTTATTCAGGGGTTGAAGTAAAAAATGTAAATGGCAGCAACAGTGCTCGTATTACTGGGCCTCCTCTCAATGAAACAACAATTTCAACCATTGTAGAGATGGGATTTTCCAGGTCTAGAGCAGAAGAAGCTTTGAGGCATGTTGGATCAAATAGTGTGGAGTTGGCGATGGAGTGGCTGTTTTCCCATCCAGAGGACACACAAGAAGATGATGAACTTGCTCGTGCACTTGCCATGTCCCTTGGGGACTCTGAATCAGACACCAAGGATGCTGCTGCTGCAAATGACAGTGTTCAACAGCTTGAGGAAGAAATGGTCCATCTTCCTCCTGTTGATGAATTATTATCAACTTGCACTAAACTTCTTCAAAAGGAACCTCTTGCTTTTCCTGTCCGTGACTTGCTCATGATGATATGCTCTCAGAATGATGGTCAATATAGATCTAATGTTGTCAGTTTTATTGTTGACCAGATCAAGGAATGTGGATTGATTTCTGGTAATGGAAATAATACCATGCTTGCTGCTCTATTTCATGTTCTTGCATTGATTCTTAATGAGGATGCTGTTGTGCGAGAAGCTGCTTCGATGAGTGGTTTGATAAAAATTGCCTCAGATCTACTCTACCAGTGGGATTCTAGTCTTGGTAACAGGGAGAAAGAACAGGTTCCAAAATGGGTCACAGCTGCTTTTCTTGCATTAGACAGGCTGTTGCTAGTGGATCAAAATTTGAATGCTGAAATTGCAGAGCTGTTGAAGAAGGAAGCTTTGAATGTTCAGCAGACATCAGTCCTCATTGATGAGGACAAGCAACACAAATTGCAGTCTGCATTGGGACTTTCCACCAAGTATGCAGATATACATGAACAGAAGAGACTTGTTGAGATTGCTTGTAGTTGCATGAAGAACCAACTTCCCTCAGACACAATGCATGCTATTTTGCTACTATGTTCCAATCTTACAAAGAATCATTCTGTTGCTCTTACCTTTTTTGATGCTGGTGGTTTAAGTTTACTTCTTTCTCTGCCAACCAGTAGCCTATTTCCTGGGTTTGACAATGTTGCTGCTGGTATTGTCCGTCATGTTATTGAAGATCCACAAACTCTCCAGCAAGCAATGGAATCTGAGATAAAACACAGTCTTGTAGCTGCGTCTAACCGCCATCCAAATGGGAGGGTCAATCCACGAAATTTCCTGTTAAGTTTAGCTTCTGTAATTTCCCGGGATCCAATAATATTTATGCAAGCTGCTCAATCTGTTTGCCAAGTTGAAATGGTGGGTGAAAGACCTTACATTGTCTTGCTGAAAGATCTGGATAAAGAGAAATCCAAGGAGAAAGAAAAGGAGAAGGATAAGTCATTGGAGAAAGAAAAAGCACATAATAATGATGGAAAAGTTGGTTTGGGGAGTACAGCCACAGCAGCTTCCGGAATTGTTCATGGAAAACTTCATGATTCAAACTCAAAGAATGCCAAAAGTTACAAAAAGCCTACTCAAAGTTTTGTTAATGTGATAGAACTTCTTCTTGAATCTATATGCACATTTGTTGCCCCCCCTTTGAAGGACGATAATGCATCACATGTTTTCCCTGGCTCCCCAACATCAAGTGACATGGACATTGATGTTTCTACAGTTAGGGGGAAAGGAAAAGCAGTTGCCACTGTGTCTGAGGGAAATGAAACCAGCAGCGAGGAAGCATCTACATCACTAGCAAAGATAGTATTTATTTTGAAGCTTCTGATGGAGATATTGTTGATGTATTCATCGTCTGCTCATGTTCTGCTTCGACGGGATGCTGAAATGAGCAGCTCTAGGGGCATTTATCAAAAGACTCATGGTAGTTTTGGTGCCGGAGGAATATTCTACCATATTCTTCGTAATTTTCTTCCTCATTCGCGAAATTCCAAAAAAGACAAGAAAGTTGATGGTGATTGGAGGCAGAAACTAGCATCCAGGGCTAATCAGTTTATGGTAGCTGCTTGTGTTCGTTCTTCAGAAGCAAGGAGGCGGGTTTTTACTGAGATTAGCCATATCATTAATGAATTTGTTGATTCATGTAATGGTGTTAAGCCAAAGCCACCAGGCAATGAAATTCAGGTTTTTGTTGATCTACTTAATGATGTTTTGGCTGCTCGGACACCTGCTGGCTCAAGCATCTCAGCAGAGGCCTCTGTCACTTTTATGGATGCTGGTCTAGTTAAATCTTTTACTCGTACTCTCCAAGGTTTGGACTTGGACCATGCTGACTCGTCTAAAGTTGCTACTGGTATTATCAAAGCTCTTGAACTAGTAACCAAGGAGCATGTTCTTTCAGTTGAATCGAGTGCAGGAAAGGGTGATAATCAAACTAAGCCTTCTGATCCTAGTCAATCCAGAAGAACAGATAATATTGGTCATATGTCTCAGTCCATGGAAACAACATCTCAGGTCAATCATGATTCCCTTCAAGTTGACCATGTTGGGTCTTACAATGTGATTCATTCCTATGGTGGGTCTGAAGCTGTTATTGATGATATGGAACATGATCATGATCTTAATGGGGGCTTTGCTCCTGCTAACGTGGATGAGTTCATGCATGAAACTGGTGAGGATGCCAGAGGCCATGGGAATGGAATTGAAAATGTTGGGATACAATTTGAAATCGAATCCCATGGACAAGAAAATCTCGACAATGACGATGATGAGGGTGATATGTCTGGAGATGAGGGTGAAGATGTAGATGAAGATGACGAAGATGATGAGGAACATAATGATTTGGAAGAAGATGAAGTCCATCACTTACCACATCCTGACACTGATCATGATGATCATGAGATGGATGATGATGATTTTGATGAAGTGATGGAGGAGGAGGAGGATGAAGATGAGGATGATGAAGATGGTGTTATAGTGAGACTTGAGGAGGGCATCAATGGAATTAATGTTTTTGACCATATTGAGGTTTTTGGAAGAGACAATAATTTTCCAAATGAATCCCTTCATGTCATGCCAGTTGAAGTTTTTGGATCTAGACGTCCAGGGCGGACCACCTCTATTTACAGCTTGCTGGGCAGAAGTGGTGATAATGCTGCTCCTTCTCGCCATCCACTTTTAGTTGGTCCTTCTTCCTCATTCCACCTATCTACTGGTCAATCAGGTCAGTTCCTTTATCAATTTCTTAATGTTTTATTACAATTATGTTTTCTCTCTCTCTCTCTCTCTCTCTCTCTCTTTATTCTCCATTTGAATAATGATATATGTTTTTCCTTATAATTTCCAGATAGTATAACAGAGAGCTCAACAGGCTTGGATAATATCTTTCGATCATTGAGGAGTGGACGTCATGGACACCGCTTGAACTTGTGGAGTGATAATAACCAGCAAAGCAGTGGGTCAAATACTGGCGCTGTACCACAAGGCCTTGAGGAGTTGCTTGTCTCTCAATTGAGGCGACCTACTGCTGAGAAGTCATCTGATAATAATATAGCAGATGCAGGTCCTCATAATAAAGTTGAGGTCAGCCAAATGCATAGTTCTGGAGGTTCAAGGCTTGAAATTCCAGTTGAAACTAATGCAATTCAGGAAGGTGGTAATGTGCTTCCTACGTCAATTGATAACACTGACAACAATGCTGATATCAGACCTGTAGGAAATGGGACTCTGCAAGCGGATGTATCAAACACTCACTCTCAGGCAGTTGAGATGCAGTTTGAGAATAATGATGCAGCTGTGCGGGATGTTGAAGCTGTGAGCCAGGAGAGTGGTGGTAGTGGGGCAACTTTTGGTGAAAGCCTTCGGAGCCTAGATGTTGAGATTGGAAGTGCTGATGGCCATGATGATGGTGGAGAAAGGCAGGTTTCTGCAGATAGGATAGCAGGTGATTCACAGGCTGCACGCACAAGAAGAGCAACTGTGCCTGTTGGTCATTCTTCTCCTGTAGGTGGGAGAGATGCTTCCCTCCATAGTGTTACTGAAGTTTCTGAAAATTCTAGCCGAGATGCAGATCAAGATGGTCCAGCAGCTGAGGAGCAGGTGAACAGTGATGCTGGATCAGGAGCAATTGATCCTGCCTTTCTGGAAGCTCTTCCTGAGGAGCTGCGTGCTGAAGTCCTCTCAGCCCAGCAGGGTCAAGTGGCTGAACCATCAAACTCTGAGCCTCAAAACAATGGGGATATTGATCCAGAATTCCTTGCAGCTCTTCCCCCAGATATTCGAGCAGAAGTTCTAGCTCAGCAGCAAGCACAAAGACTACATCAAGCTCAGGAGTTGGAAGGGCAACCTGTTGAAATGGACACCGTCTCAATAATTGCAACATTTCCTTCAGAATTACGAGAAGAGGCAAGTTTGTCAGTTGAATCCCATTATACAAATTGAGTTTGTTTCTGAAGACTTTTTTTTGTGGTTTTGTTCAGGTTCTATTAACATCCTCTGATGCTATCCTTGCCAACCTTACACCTGCCCTTGTTGCGGAGGCAAATATGTTGCGGGAGAGGTTTGCACATCGATACAGTCGTACCCTCTTTGGTATGTATCCCAGAAGTCGTAGAGGAGAGACTTCTAGGCGTGATGGTATTGGTTCTGGCCTGGATGGTGCAGGGGGAAGCATCACTTCACACAGGTCTGCTGGCGCTAAGGTTATTGAAGCTGATGGAGCACCTCTAGTTGACACTGAAGCTTTGCATGCCATGATTCGGTTATTTCGCGTAGTTCAGGTATTACTTGGTAATAGGCACTGATATCCCTCAAAACAAGCACAACTTCATTCTTAACGCATTTTTTAATTTTTTTTTTCAGCCACTATATAAAGGTCAATTGCAGAGGCTTCTTTTGAATCTTTGTGCCCATAGTGAAACCAGAATTTCCATGGTGAAAATTCTGATGGACTTACTAATGCTTGATGTAAGAAAGCCTGCCAGTTATTTTAGTGCAGTTGAACCTCCATACAGACTATATGGTTGTCAGAGCAATGTAATGTACTCACGCCCTCAATCGTTTGATGGTAAGAAAACTTGATTAATCTTTATTTCGTTTCTTGTCCTTATTGACAGTTATGATTTTAGTCAGTGCACAGAGTTTTGGATTTATTTCCTGGTTTTAATTTCTTAAACAGACTTCTGTTTTCGCTAGTGACCATCGCTAATATTTGGAAGATATTCTCTTCCCCTTCCCTTTAATGGTGATTAATTATTGATACCTTCTATATACGTTTGATTACGCAGGAGTTCCTCCGTTACTCTCTCGGCGAGTACTTGAAACTCTCACCTATCTTGCTCGCCATCATCCATTTGTGGCAAAAATTTTGCTTCAGTTTAGGCTGCATCCTCCTGCATTAAGAGAACCAGATACTGCTGGTGTTGCACATGGCAAAGCTGTGATGGTTGTTGAAGATGAAATAAATGCTGGTTACATATCCATTGCAATGCTTTTGGGTCTCTTGAAACAACCCCTTTATTTGAGGAGCATAGCTCATCTTGAGCAGGTGATGATTTGGTTTTATTGATATCTTTAGCACATCCAATTCTGTGTACTTGCAGAGAGTGCTGACATTATTTGCTCTTTTCAGTTGCTAAATTTACTGGATGTTATCATTGATAGTGCTGGAAGCAAGTCTAGTTCATCTGATAAATCTCAGATATCTACTGAGGCAGTAGTGGGTCCACAAATTTCTGCAATGGAGGTAGATGTGAATATTGATTCAGTTACATCTTCTGCTCTTGACGTATCTCCTCAAGTCCATGAATCCTCCAAACCCACACCTCCCAGTAATAAGGAATGCCCGGCTCAGCAAGTATTGTGTGATCTGCCGCAGGCAGAACTTCAGCTCCTCTGCTCACTGCTTGCTCAAGAAGGGTATGGTTATGGTTATTCCTGTAGATTAAAGTTAATTCTTTTATCTGGGTTTTGTCAGTATGCCTTGATTTGATGTATTTAAATTTTGATAACTGAACTCCTTACTTTGGGAAAGTGGCAAGAGTCATAAGTTTCCTGGCATGAGGTTCCATTTTTTAATTAACTGATTTCATTACTTGCGTCTTGACATGTGTTCCATTTATTTTTGTTATATTATTACACCATAATTAAAAACCATATGGGTCTGCCTATTATTGTTCCAAAAACAATGTTGTAGACTTTAGCAATATGGACTTCATCTGATGTTTCTTGTATTCCTTCCAGTTTGTCCGATAATGCATATGGTCTTGTTGCGGAGGTAATGAAAAAACTGGTGGCCATTGCTCCAATTCACTGTCAGCTTTTTGTCACTCATCTGGCAGAAGCAGTTCGAAACTTGACTTCATCTGCAATGGATGAGTTACGCACTTTCAGTGAAGCAATGAAAGCTCTTATCAGTACAACATCTTCTGATGGCGCTGCAATTTTAAGAGTTTTGCAGGCTTTGAGTTCCTTGGTAACCTCATTGGCTGAGAAAGAGAATGATGGATTAACTCCTGCACTTTCTGAAGTTTGGGGAATTAATTCAGCATTAGAGCCCTTGTGGCATGAGCTGAGCTGTTGTATAAGCAAGATAGAAGCTTACTCTGAGTCAGTATCTGAGTCTATTACCCCTTCTAGAACATCTCTGTCAAAACCATCCAGTGTCATGCCTCCACTTCCAGCTGGTTCTCAAAATATCTTACCATACATAGAATCTTTTTTCGTGGTCTGTGAGAAGCTTCATCCTGCACAGTCAGATGCTAGTAATGACACAAGTGTTCTTGTTATTTCTGATGTGGAAGATGCTAGCACATCTGGTACTCGGCTGAAAACAGCTGGACCTGCTATGAAAGTAGACGAGAAAAATGCTGCGTTTGCCAAGTTTTCAGAGAAGCATAGGAAACTATTAAATGCTTTTATCAGGCAAAATCCTGGCTTGCTTGAAAAGTCTCTTTCCCTCATGCTGAAGACTCCAAGATTTATTGATTTTGATAACAAGCGTTCCCATTTCCGATCAAAAATTAAACATCAGCATGACCATCACCACAGCCCATTAAGAATATCAGTAAGAAGAGCGTATGTTCTAGAAGATTCATATAACCAGCTTCGCATGAGATCAACTCAAGATTTGAAGGGAAGGTTGACTGTTCATTTCCAAGGGGAAGAAGGTATCGATGCAGGTGGGCTAACAAGGGAATGGTATCAATTGTTGTCTAGAGTTATTTTTGACAAAGGAGCACTGCTCTTCACTACAGTAGGCAATGAATCAACATTTCAGCCAAACCCTAACTCTGTTTACCAAACAGAACATCTATCTTATTTCAAATTTGTTGGTAGAGTGGTGAGTTCTTTTACAAGTGTTCTTAATGTATGATGTTGGTCATATATGCTTTGTTCTTATCCCTTTCTACATTATCCAGGTTGGAAAAGCTTTATTTGATGGTCAACTCTTGGATGTCCATTTTACTCGGTCATTCTACAAGCACATCCTAGGGGCCAAAGTTACATATCATGATATTGAAGCCATTGATCCTGACTATTTCAAAAATTTGAAATGGATGCTTGAGGCAAGTGTATTTTTGTAGTTTTTCCATTAGCTTTGTCAGTATTCACAATAGTTATCTTCATGTTCATTGTGAAAATTTTCTCATGCTTGTGGTATGACACTGCAGAATGATATTAGTGATGTTCTGGATCTTACGTTTAGCATTGATGCCGATGAGGAAAAGTTGATTTTGTATGAGCGGACAGAGGTACTAACTTTATTTCTAAACTATTTTATGATTATATAATATATTGAATTAGACATTGTTTAGTGTCTAATTTTGATGAACATGTCTAGGTGACTGATTATGAGCTGATTCCTGGTGGACGGAATACGAAAGTTACGGAGGAGAATAAGCACCAATATGTTGATTTGGTTGCTGAGCATCGGTTAACCACTGCTATTCGACCTCAAATAAATGCTTTTTTGGAAGGGTTCAATGAATTAATTCCCAGGGAGTTAATATCTATATTCAATGACAAAGAGCTGGAATTATTGATCAGTGGACTTCCTGATATTGATTGTGAGTCTTTTTCAATATTTACATTCCTTTATTGATGGCATACATTTGCTTTCGATGCCCATCTTTCATAAGTCTTCAAACTCTGGAAAAGAAAATTTAACAATCAGTTCTACATTTCATTTCAGTGGATGACTTGAGAGCAAATACAGAATATTCTGGATATAGTGGTGCGTCACCAGTTATCCAATGGTTTTGGGAGGTTGTTCAAGGTTTCAGCAAAGAAGACAAAGCTAGACTGCTGCAGTTTGTGACTGGCACATCCAAGGTATATTGTTTTCCGAGCTTTAAACCTTTTGATCTTTATTTCTTTAATTAGCAATAACACAATTTTCAGTGATTTTCCATGTTGAATCACCTTCTCTTAGCTGCTTTTACCTTCACACATTGGAATTAGTTCTCTCTTCTCCCCAATGCTTTGGTGTTTGGATGCATAAGATGAATTCAATTAAATTGCTCCCAGTTTCTGTGTTCAATTTATTCCAAAACATCTAGAGTCATGTCTCCTAAGTCACAAGATCTTGAGCAATTTAAAGGCTTGCGTTTCAATGGATGCTTTAGTGAAAAAGCACTCCTAAGATTTCATATTTACATACACATTTCAGAATTAGTTACATTTTAGTTTTGCTAGAGTAAATACTAATGCAATTCCCCAAGTACATGAATCTGAAAGTTCATGAATTCTAAGCTTTTAATGCAGCAATTCCCAATAGACATGTTTCCAGTAGAAAACATAAGCGGAGTATAAGTAGAACTACTGATTTAGTGATCTGAGTTCTGAAGTGCGACTGCTATTTACTGAATAGGCTTATGATGGAGGAGATAAGAGACACTGAAAGT
Organism: Glycine tomentella; assembly: GCA_007407185.1. Taxonomy (NCBI): domain Eukaryota; kingdom Viridiplantae; phylum Streptophyta; class Magnoliopsida; order Fabales; family Fabaceae; genus Glycine; species Glycine tomentella. Next base: position 675,383 of record PYAF01002533.1, read on the forward strand.
TTTTTTCCTCTCAATATACATCTTTGATATAAGCTTATACACGTTTCCCTCAAAAGATGATATTCAATATCGCCCTTGTAATAATCAAATGACAATGGTTCCTTGTTTTGTTTATTAAAATTTGTATTATATAATTAGGGGGTCTGATTTTCGCTACCAACATTTCAGGTGCCTTTGGAGGGTTTTAGTGCTCTTCAAGGAATTTCAGGTGCCCAGAGGTTTCAGATACACAAGGCATATGGGAGTTCTGATCACTTGCCTTCTGCTCATACTTGGTACCTTTTTTCTACTTTTCAGTTTATTATACCATCATCAATCTACATGTTTTTTTTTTTTTTTTTTTTTTTTTTTTTTTTTTTTTTTTTTTTTTTTTTTTTTTTTTTTTTTTTTTTTTTTTTTTTTTTTTTTTTTTTTTTTTTTTTTTTTTTTTTTTTTTTTTTTTTTTTTTTTTTTTTTTTTTTTTTTTTTTTTTTTTTTTTTTTTTTTTTTTTTTTTTTTTTTTTTTTGCGTGTTTAAGTATATTTCATCACTTGATGGATCATCATTATCATGTGTCTTCAACTAAGTAACACAGAGTCTTTTTTATGCAGTTTCAATCAATTAGATTTGCCAGAGTATCCATCTAAACAACATTTGGAAGAGAGGTTACTGCTTGCCATTCATGAAGCAAATGAGGGATTCGGATTTGGTTGACAAGTTTTTTTTTTCTTTTTCTTTTTGTTTTTTTTTTTGGGGGGGGGGGGGGGGGGGGTG
>PYAF01002533.1:676235-705864 GCA_007407185.1 Glycine tomentella
ATAATATAGTCATGTCGTCATTAGAGATAAAGATTGTTGAAAATTAAAAATAAATATAATACGTTTCAATATGTTAACTTATTTGTTTTATAATATTATAAATATAATAATATATTCCATTTTTATTATAGGATGGGGAAAATATATATTGCATTATGCTTGCTTAGGTCATAATCATCTTAATAAATTTGTTTTTATTTAAGATATTAGTTAAGAAATTAAAAGATTTATTTTATTAAAAATCAAGAGTGAATTATAAAATCACAGAAGAATATATTTTTTTATCCCAATAATTTTTTTTTTCTCATTTTATTTTCTTAATCATTTAAAAAAAATCATATTTAAAAACTTGAAAATTAAAGTGAACGAAAACAATAAATTTAACTACAAGTATATTGATGATTAATAAACGAGAGTACTTTGCTAAGGTTACATTTATAGTTAAAGATATGAATATTTTCTTAAAATGCATATACAAAAATTGTTATCAACATTTATTTTAATATTTTTTAATAATTGGTCCTTGCTCTTTTTTTTTTTTTTACAGATATATATATATATATATATATATATTATAGATTTAAGCCTTATTAATTAATCCAAGGATTTAAAAAAAATCCAATCATAATAATAATTTTTTTAAACTTAAGGACTTGATTAAAAATTCCTAAATAATTTAAAACCTTGTAATTAATTTAACCTCTTACTAGTATTTTAATTTGTTAGACTTAGAACTAGAAGTGATCCAAGTTGGTTGAAAGTGAGAGCAATGTTGTTCCCAGTGGCATTGTGTTCAAGGTCGTCGTTCTTCCCTTCAGGTTTCGCAATTCGCAATCCAAAGCAGCTGCAACCTTTCGTTTCAATGTCACTGTCTTCGAAGCTACCGTTGCATTTCTCCGGCAATGCCAGATTCAACCGCAACCACCCCACCATGTTCAAAATTCGAGCCTCAAATTCAAACTCTTCATCTTCATCCAATCTCGTCTTATTTAGCTCCACTATCGTCGTCACAACAGCGGTAGCGAATCGCGTGCTCTACAAATTGGCCCTTGTTCCCATGAAAGAGTACCCCTTTTTTCTCGCTCAGTTCATAACTTTTGGGTAATTGCATTTCTTTGCTGTTTTCACTCTTGGACAATTTTTTGATTTATTTATTTATTTTTGAGGATTGTTTTTTAGAGCGATGAATTATAATAATTGTGGTTTTGTGTAACGACTTAGGTATGTTGTTATATATTTCTCGATCTTGTACTTCCGGTACCGGGCGAGAATTGTGACCGATGAGATGTTGGCGATTCCGAAATTGCGCTTTGTGGCCATTGGCTTTCTAGAAGCTTTGGGATTGGTTTCCGGAATGTCCGCTGCAGGTACTCACTGATATTTTTGTTGTGTTTGGTAAAATTAGCTTATAAGCTAGCTGAAAAGCTGGAAACTTATTAGCTAGAAGCTAGTTAAAGGAGCTTATAAGCTTCCCGAATGCCTTACCAAACACACCGCACTGTTTTAATTTTTAATAGAATTTAAATATTTCGAGCATAAATCATCTTAGATGCGACTTTTAAAATAATGATTATAAAACTCGACAAGTTTACTACTATACATGACTATTTTGTGTATAGATGACACCTGACAGTCTAAAAATCTTTAGACTATCGTGTATGGAAATTAAATTCTTTTTAAAATGCAATACTTGTTTCTTTTTAAGTGATTAAAAGCATTTAATAGTGTGTATTAAATGCTAAGTGTCCTTAGAGCACTACTTGATAAGACCCAATTTTTGATTAAGTTGAGGGTGTACGTGTACATGAGACATCTAATATACCATGGTAGCATACCCCATTGGTGCTGTCTTAATTGTGTATCTAAAAAAACTAATATGTTAGGTTTATAGTGTTAAATAATCAGCGATTAGAAAAGAATATGAAGTTTCCACCTTCTGCCAAGCTACAAGGAGTGAAAATCGAAATCTTTCCATTCCACTCCATTTTCACTCTGCTCTCAATTTTCCACCAAGCATACCTTAAGTGTTTGCTTTTGGTGTTTCTGAACTGAATATTGATTATCTTCTGCAGCTTTACTTCCTGGACCAGTCATACCCATATTGAATCAGGTATTTTAAATATTTTTAGACGCCCTTGTCATCAAAGGATGAGAGGGTGACTAACAAAAATACATGTTTGTCTTTATTTAAAGCAATATACATCTGCCCTTTATTTTATACATCTGTCGGGTTTAATTTATTTTCAGATTTGCATTTGTCATACATTTGGCAAGGTCTTATTGGAGAAAATCTGCTTTCATTTTACATGATATGGATGGCATGCTATACAGCAGTGCCTGAGATTTGAGAATTTGATTGAAATGCTGTGGCATTGATTGGGTTTAGTCAGTGGTCTTTGAGCAGCATGATAGTTTTTGTAATATATTCAGAATTAGGGACCTTGTAGCATTGATCTATAATATAAAGCTGCTAATTTATTGGCAATAAATCAGAGAGTTTTGACTTTTATCAACCAAAGGCATGCTAAAACTCTTCTCCTGAAGTATAGGAGGCTTGTTATTTTAAAACATTCAGTATGTTCTGGTGGCATGGTTGTATTTGTGGTTGTGCTGTTTGCCTGTCCTTTTATTCTAACCAATAAGGAAGAAAATGACAGTATTGCTGTAAAATCTGTAGCACCTTCTCTCATTCATCACTGATGGGGATATTCATGACTTACGCATTTGCAGAAACTTTATTATTACTGATGTTATGAGCATTGGGTGAATTTAGTGATATGATCCTCATGATAGTATTGTTCGATACTACAAACAGTTGTATTTTTATTTTTTTTTTAATATTTTACATTTCATACAACCTGTGTTGTCACTATTAGTACTAGTCAAGCATCTCTAAATGATGCCAATAAGTGCAATTTATTGGGAAAATTGTGTTACTTTTGAAATTTAAGGTACTTAATGGCAAAAATTTTTGTGCAGATCCAGATCACTTGAAACCTGACATTTTTTAATGGGATGACACTGACTGCAGCTTAATATATGCATAACCATAGTAGTGTTTTTGTTGGCCAATGTGCTAGTTATTTTAGTGCATCATTATATGTAGTATTAATTTCTCAACTGTTTATGAATTCTTTATTTTGCAGACTTTTTTGATTTGGCAGCTAATGTTTTCTACTCTTCTCTTGAGAAGAAGGTACTCAATCAATCAATTGGTTGGGTGCTTACTTGTAGCTGTTGGTGTTGTGGTGGCTATTACGAGGTAATTTGACTTTATAATATGGAGAAATTCAACAATCCCTATCACTCTCCATATCCATTTTCTCATGTTGAGTAATTAGGTCAGATGCCTATGTGAATCAAGTATTCCCAAAATTGTGTAGTGAATGAGCTTTGACAAAAGATATTGACGTGAAAATATCAAACTTAACTTCTAATCTCCATTCCCAATTCAAAAAATGAGTGACCAGTCATTATATTCCCCTAAGTATGTGCATCAGTTTGGTCATCTGAAGCACTTTAGCTCTGCAATCATAAAAAGTAATATCAGCAGTGTCCCTCGGTAAATGGCAAGGAGCCTTACAATTCATTGCTTCTAACCTTTCCAGTAGTATTTGTTGCACATATAGTTTTAAGTATGGTGTCATTAAATGTTAAACAAGCCAGGTCACTAGCTGCTTATAACAGGCTATAGAAGCTCTATAGCTGTAAATGTTTGTCATACCTTTTTCTTGGGGTACAAATATCATGCAGTCAGTGCCTAGACTCTAGATTCATAGGCAATTCCTCTTTCACTTCAAATGAAGTGGGCCCCATCTGATCATTTGTTGCCTATCATTGCAGTGGCTCAAATACAGGTCAGATGCTCTCTGAAGTTCAGTTCTTTTGGCCAGCATTGATGATAATCTCATGTTCCTTTCAAGCTTGGGCTTCTGTAATCAAGGTTAGTTAATAACCAGATGTTAATTTTTAGACCTGGTCTCGGAACATTAAAATCTTTGTGTTCTCTTGTGGCAGGAGTCTATTTTCATTGATTCTGCCACTCGATTAAAGGTATTCTTTCTTTTGCTTCTTTTTTAGGAAAGTGTGTTTGTGTGTGTTTGGGGGGGGGGGGGGGGGAATATAAGGTCACTGGACTGGACTATAGATTCCATGGGCATGGTTTGAAGTCTTTTACATGTTCACATGCAGCACAAGTCACTTGACATATTTGTGGTTAATTCTTTCGGATCTGGGTTTCAGGTACGCCTTAAAACATTAATTGCAATGAACTGAGTGTACCTTTCAAAATCTGCAAATGGCATTTATAACCAGTATTTTTGTAGGGTTTTTTTTTTCTTTATTGCTGATTTCTTATTAGTCGCTTCATCTTGTAATTGAAGAATGATCGTGAAATAACTTACGTCAGTTCCAATTGTATGTTTGCTTTCTCTCTTTTATATGATTTCAAAATGTATTACTTTTGAATGTCTCCTAACAAATAGCAAACGGTAACTGTTAGAATACTTGGATTATAGCAGTCTTATGAATCTTATTATTTTGGAGTTATTAGTAGGGCTGTTGGGGCTATACTTGTACTGGTTGTACTACATGTGAACTTGTCTTTAAATATTAGTATAAATAAAAGTATCTGGTAAAAATTTTATATTTCAACATCACACAAATTTTCAGAGTCCTATTAATTAAATATTCTTTTTCTTTCTTCATCAAAACCCTATAATGTTTAAAGAACATGAAGGGAAGGCTGTCTAAAATTTGTCTCCATAGACAGAGAAGAATTATATTGCAAGTTCTAGATATTTGAATTCACTATCTGACTTGTAGATGTTGCCACCGGAACATTGAATATTACTTGATACTATTTGCTTCTATCTATGATGAAATAGACATGGACGGATAAGTGCGCCTATTCATTTATTTTAAAGTTCTGGGGCTCTGCTTGGCCTGCCTGCATTCCTGCTTTTTTCATCTATTTTCTTTACATTAGACATATGGATTTTTACTATAAGGGTGTTTATGGATTGTATTAGATGTATTAGATCAGAAGAAAAGTCATTTGATTCACTCCAAAGTTGTCTTGTTTTACCATCAAATCAGTGTAGTTTAAAACACAAATCCGAACTAATCCAACTTAATTTTTTTTTTTTTTGATTGGCAAAAGTATAGATATATTATATGAAATATTGAGTTCAGTGCAAGTTGTACTGATATATATACAACCTAGCAGCAAAAGGTGCAGACCTATGGTGTCCTGATACATGAAAACTAGCATGAATTAGGAAACTAAAGGTCTGGCTGTAAGCTAGGCACCAACCACACAAAAAATTCTATACGCTAATCCCCCCTTGAATGCAAAATCCATCCCTAATATTGCTAGACCAAGAATGAAACGGGATGTCAAATCCTTTTTCCAAATTTTTAAGCCAGGTCCAACAGAAAAATAAAGCATCCTCCATCAGACCATTGAAACTTTAATTTAGGAAGACAATCCTATTCCTATGATGCCAAATACACCATGTCAGAGCGACCCACCAAGGCTGCCACCTCTGTACCCTAAGTCCATTGAGATTGCAGTAGGAGTGTTGAAGGAAATGATCTTTCGGAATTTCCGAGAATACACCCACTATGTTTACCCAAGACAGCGATTCCCACCATAAGAGCATGATTTTAGCACAGCTGAAAAATAGGTGAGACACGTCCTCATCATGATTTCTGCAAAGTGGGCAGTAAATAAATCACAAAATACAAGATAAATTTGATAAAAACTAATTCAAAGTATTAAAAGTCTCATCTTATAAATCAGAACATGTATTGATCGTCACATTCATCATAATATATAAATTGTAAGTTCAGATTACAAATTGTTAGTCAAAACAATATTCAACATCAACAACACCTTTAATCCAAGTTAATTGGGGTCAGTGGTAGATGAACTCAATGATAAATCGTAAATGAGACAGAAAGAGAAAGGGAGAGGGGAAGAAAAAAGTGAAAATAAGACAAAAGAGAGAAGAAAGAGTGAAAGGAAGAAGGGAGAAAAGAAGAGGAAAATAACTAAAACAAGGGAATGACTGGAACATAGAACTACTAATTGGTTTAATCCTCCACCAAGCTTATAGTTTTTCTCCACTCCGTCCTAAGACATACCATCCGCCAATCTATATCCCACTCCATTAGATCTTGTTTAACTACCTTTTCCCAGGTAAGTTTCGATCGACCTCTACCTCTCTTTGTGTCGAGCTCTTGGTAACAAACTCTTGTTCTTACGAGAGCATCCAGTGGCCGTCTCATAACGTGCCCAAACCACTTCAATCTATACTCCCTCATCTTTTCACAGACCGGTACCACTGATACCTTTATTCGAATATTCTCATTTATTATCTTATCCATCTTCGTATATCCACACATCCACCTTAGCATCCTCATTTCTGCTACCCCTATTTTATGCTCATGTTGCCTATGTGCTGGCCAGCATTCCGCTCCATATAGCATTGCCGCTTACAGCTGTTCTATAGAATTTTCCTTTCAGCTTAAGGGGAATTTTGCGGTCACACATAAACCCCGATGCACTCCGCCATTTCATCCATCCTGCTCTAATTTTATGATTTACATCTTCATCAATCTCACCACCTTTTTGCAACATTGATCCAAGTATCTAAAGACATCTTTCTTGGGTACTTCTTGACTAAGTAGATGCATTTTATCTTAATCACCATCTCTTACTCTCGAAAACTCACACTTCATATACTCCGTCTTGCTCTTGCTTATCGTGAATCCTTTAGACTCCAAAGTGTTTCTCCACAATTCCAATTTCCTATTAACACCATCTATGGTCTCATCAATAAGCACAATATCATCTGCAAAAAGCATACACCATGATACTTTCTCTTGAATATCTTTCGTTAGTTCATCTATCACTAAGGCAAAGAGATAAGGATTAAGAGCTGAACTTTGGTGAATACCTATCGTGATAGGGAAATACCTTGATGTTCCATTACAAGCTTTCACACATGTGGTGATCCCATCATACATATCCTTGATTGCATTAACATACTTTAATGCTATCTTTTTCTTCTCAAGAGTCCACCATAAGACTTCTCTTGGGACTCTATCATATGCTTTCTCAATATCTATGAACACCATATATAAGTTTTTTTCTTTTCCCTATACCTTTTCATTAATTGTCTCATCAAGAAGATAGCTTCCATGGTTCATCTCCTGGCATAAATCCAAATTAATAATGTAATAAATAAACCTATACACACACAAATTCATTTTTTTTGGTTTGGATAAGATGGATTTTAATATTGGAACAAAATATTGATCCAATCCAACGGAAAAGTTGGTTTTCCTTTTTTCTGTTCAATGTTTACTGTTTGTATTCAATTGGATTGGTTTATGAACATATCTAGCTTAGATCAAAACAGAGACTAGATCCTGACAGTTTTTGTTAGTTGGCAGTGCATTTTTCTAAGTATTTGCGTAATTGTTTGGGAAAATTTATGAAAACAACTACTCATAAGCTATTTTGAACTTATGACAATAAGCTTTCTAGAGTAGCTCATGAAAACAGGTACAGATCATGGAAACAGTTTAATCCTATTTTTTCTTCGATTATAAAAACAACTTATACATGAATGTTTACATAATAATAAATACTTATTTGTTAAGTTCTTAATTGAGTTGTTTACTCAAACAGACCTTTAATTAAGGTATGCCAAGCACCTTGGTTGGGGGTGGGGGGGAGGGGGCATAGGTACTACCTACGAGTTTGTTGGCAAGGCAATTTTTCTAAAGGTAGCACAACATTGGCCTAAGTCCTGGATACTTTCTCTTGTTGGCATTTCAAGTTTGATGATTTTTGTTTTAAAAAATAATTACTCAAGGAGTTATTGAAAGGTATTTATGGCTTGCATCTGATATTTATTGTAGGCTCTTTTCGTACTTCTGTCTCTACCTATACTTTCTAACATGAGAGGCATACCATTTGCACAACTTCCTTCGTATTTTAAAAGTGGTGCTGGTTGCTTTCTAAACCTTGGAGCCGATAATCCAAGTAAGCTCTAATAAATTGGTAGCTTTTCAATGACATATCTCCCTACATGATTTTCTATTCTTACTTGCCTGCCTTTCCTTTAATTCTTTTTGCTGTTAAAACACTATCAAGATTAGGTATGATGTATACGATTATTTTCCTTGGTGCACTCCTATTTATGTGTAGTTGTGTAAAATCTAATTATATGTTATGGGGCATGAGTCCCACATTGGAAGTTTACGATCTTGAACTTTCCAACCACAATCACAATGGCAAGTTTTGGTAGTATGGTTCTCCAAGGTTTGCATCAATTGGTATTGAAGCCTTCTGCACGTTTCTCAGTTGCAAACAAACAAGTGTTGCAGGGGGTGATGCTTGGGCTACGGATCATATGATGGAACATTATGACCCAATTGCAAGGTATATAGGGCTAGAGTCCTGCAACAGAAGTATGGATTTTGATGTGGGTTCATTACATGGCCTTGGGCTTTCTTAGCACAATGGTTAGCTTACCTATATGTACTAGGATCATAAATGCTTTTAGTCCGTCGACCGTCAGGTAAAGCCGAATATATACAAATCAATAATTTAATCCCATCTAGATATATAAAACAGATAACTTGTACAATCATTTGTTTTTAACCTTTTTAAATAAAATTAAATTAAAATTTTCATAATTGTTAGAAATCAATAAATTTCTATATAGTTTTTATCTTCTGCCCCCTAGATTTTTGAACCTTGTTGAAATTCTTTTTATCCAAAGTTTTAATATATCCATATTTCTCTCCAATTTCCATGGCTCAGATTGTGATGGCGCTCCCTTGCTTCCACTACTTTACGTAATTATCAACTTGGCATTCAACATATCCCTGCTTAATGCAGTAAAAACTTCGTCTGCAGTTGTGGCTTCTCTTCTAGTAATGTTGTCAGGTATTGTCCGACTCTCAATATTTTGCATCTCTTAAATGCTTTTTACGGCATTTCAGCTGAAAATTGTAACTCTTAAGGCCTTTTGTACACCTTATTTTCTATTGGAACTTTTTAGCTCATGTGTGCTTATGATTTTTGCAGTGCCAATTTCTGTTTATATTCTTTCCCTTCCATTACCATATCTTCCAGAGGGAACAAGCCTGAGCCCATTTTTTTTGCTTGGCTGTGCAATTCTTCTATGTGGTCTTTTTCTGTACAACACAACGCGACTTGTGAGGAACAGCTCTGAAGATGACTGAAACAGTTCCAGTTCATGAAACCAATGCCGAGGATAAACTATCAGCTAGGGACCCTACCAAAAAATAATGTCAGCGTTGAGGCACTCTTGATTCATTACCATTGTAATTATTCTTTGGAGCGGAAAATTTGTTCAGTTTTCACGTTTAAGGGTCGCTTAGCTGCTTTATGATGGCTGACTTCCTCATTCTGCCACTGGATCATTGTAACTTAAGATTGTGTACTGTTCGAGTATATTTTCATGTATATTAATACAAGCAGACAAATGTAATTGGCAGAAATGAGTGCAGAACGTTTTTAAGTTCAGTAAACTTATTGGTTGGCTTTTTTACTAAGAGTTTGGCGATGTGATATAATGAAGTTGATTAGTTTTAAGACAAGCGTACATTGCCTCACTATTGCATTTAAAAGTGATGGAAAAATTACCTTTCATTTTAGAACTTTATTCCTTTTCTAATTATTAACTTGGGCATATTTTATTAACTTTGTTCCTTACAAAGAAACATGTTAACAGCACACTTTGACGCTACACACCCTAACACGAATACAATCTCCCTAAGTAGTACAAATTTATTGAAAATCATAAAATATTTAACAACACATTCTATGGCACTTACACACTACACTCTTGAACGCAATCTGTAAGTAGATAAAATTGATTGAAAACCAGATTTTTAATAAGCCCCACATTATATTTAATGACTCTGATTTTACAATTTTTAATAAACTTTAAGCAATGAAAAAGTAACGAAAAAGTATGTTGTTAACCCTTCTTTTACAAGTTATGTATGCATCCCGTGCATAAGGTTTGTTAACTACCATGTAGCACAATGATGGTTTATTAATATTTTATCATCGACAACCACCAATTTGATGTTCAACTGTAACAAAACGAAAAATGTGAGCTTCACTCTGGAATACTATATGAAGCTTAATATATTTTAAAAAATCCACGTGCATCACAAAATTGGGTTCACATCTGTAATAGCAAAAAAAAAAAAAAAAAAAAAAAACCATTTCATATTTTCGAAAATCTCAAATCCACGTTCCCAATTAAGCACCCAAGCCGATTAGCATGATGACTATGATAATAATAAAAAGACAGTTGATGTAACTAAAATCTACAATCAACACAGAGGAATGCACCAATACAAACTCTAGGTTTTACATTCCTTTCCATTGAATCTAGTATTACTTCCTCCAACAGCATGCAGTGGTCTGTTCTCCAGACAGCATGCATTTCCGCCCTTTAGCTCAAAACCCAATTTTTATTCCTTTAATGTTTCCTCTGTAAAGAAGTCAAAATTGTTAGTTCCCTACAGCAGTACTCTACAATGCAACTCAGTCAGTTGCATAATGCATACACTAAAAAGGGAAGCCACAGCTTGAGACTATTTCTTTTCCTTCCTTCCTTTAGCAATTAAATTTTTCAGACAAACATAAGGTAACGATAAGTGGTTATCTGTTGAAGGAACGGATTCAATTTTTCAAAGGGCTTTTAAATTGTATTTCTTATTATGATATCATAGAATTATATTTTTATTACTTTGTAAAACACATAGCTTAAAACAACCTGTAAACAACTGTGCATATATATTCCCCATGACCAGAAATTGGTTTTGAACATGGCATAAAAATGTTCAACAAAATAACCAACAGACTTACTCCATAGAGACAGGAAAATAGCAGGACATGAATTTATACGAAAAAAGGATCCAAATAAAACTTTGTTAGCTAGCTAAGATAATCTAAGATTCCAATGAGTAGCCATGAGGCTAGACGGCAAGGGATTATCTCAAAGAATAAATATTCCATGACTTAAATTATAGAACATTGAATCTGCATAATCCAAATGATATAAGATATTCTGTTTATTTAAATGGATTGTTTGTTTCACACAATTAGGTTTGCACTTGCAATGCAGATGCAATAGTATGTAAATCTCATCGAACATAGTTCAACTTGAACAAAATTTCATATATGAAGTCCAAATAAGTAATTTATAATTTCCACATAACAATTTCAAAGTATAAAAAGTGCATGCCTTTCGCTTCTTCAGTCTATTGTTTGTTCTGCTACCATTAATAGAGCCCATTACTTGCTCTCCAGTTTTATCTCCAAAGGGTAATGTTTTGATTTCATCATAGAAACTTTCTGTTAGACCTTGCAACCTGAAATAGAATAAATACAAATGCTACAAATTTAATACATTTTAAGACTAGAAATATCAGGAAAACATTCCAAGCACTCCCCATACCCATTTCTTGATTTCTTCAAGTACTTTTCTCGTTTCCTCTCCTGTTTCGTGAGAGGAACACGCGTGAACAGCTCCTCCTCTTGCTGAGCACGTTCGTCCATCTTGGCGATATATCTATCAACTTCTCTGCTAGCTCCCTCAAAATCTTTTATCTGAGTAGTGTAATGAGCAGCCAAAACAAATAATTACATAAACTCATTAAGTCATTGTGATTCAACACTCAAAAATAACATTACCTCTTCAGGTTTTTCCTCCATATCATTTATCAATGTCTAATATAATCACTCTGCTTAGCTTGTTTCAGGATTTCTTTTTCTCTTCGCAAGGCATTTCTTTCATACTTTGATGATTTCTCTAGATCCATAGAGGTAGGCGCAAATTTTACAGGTTGATAATACTCATTGCCATCCTACAACATACAAATATTATTTGAGATAGGCAAAGGAAAATATCTTTGGCATGATCTTACCACCCTACAGTATACCAAACTTTACACTACATTATCACATACAGTCACCTGCAAGGTTAGGTCTATTTTGCTAACAAGCATATCAGGATGGGGACGATACTTTGACGCATCCTCGCTCTTATTGGATGCAACTGGCTCCTTGTTTTGAATATCACTTCTGGTTGCATTTTCACTAGCTTGCATTAGTTTCTGGATCTGGTATTGTTGTTTCTTGTCAATTGGCCGAATCTGCAATGGAAAACACAATGTCAAATGTCTAACTCACATTATACTATATAAACATACACATGTAACCCTTCAGGATAGACACATAGAAGGATGAAACCAGACCTTTTCCAAAAACAATCTTATCTCTACAACACTTCGAACAACAGGATGATCTTCTATTGATAATCCCTTAGCCTTCCGCAATAAATAATAAACAAGGGATTGACAATAATTCAAAAGCAGCAAATTTTTAGCTTCAAGATAACTAAATCCATCTGCTGTAGGATATTGACCTTCTTTCACCTGGCATAAAAGACAGGTCGAGATGCAATATAAATCAAATTACTCATTGTCACTAGGGTAAGCAATTATCATCATTCATCAATGATATTTAATTATAACAGAAAATTTAATATGAAGGCCAACATAACCAATATTATGAATTTGACGATGAAGTCAATATCAGAAAGTGTTTAGGAATATTGTTGTTTTTTTATAAAATAAAAAAATATATTTGAAGCGAAAAAATGCCACTCACCGTGGCAGTTAAAGATTGAATTTTATGCCTTACGGCATCAAGTCCTTCCTTCATTTCTTTCAACAACGCTGCGAGCTTAGGCGCTTCTCTGCAAACCCAATAAAAGGATAAAGAGGCTGAATGAATTGAAATAACAAGGCTCCAATTTATTGTTTGTGTATTGGAAAAGTTGATGCATGTTCAAGCACGAAGAGAGATAATTAAACAAACTTACTTTTGCTTGTTATCATCGTTATGGTTCGCAGTATTTTCCATGATTTGTCACAATTTTTAACAATCTAAAATAACACTGGTCAGTTACATAGTCAAAACTGAGATAAAAATTCAAAACACCAGAAGTTAAATGATTAATGCAGATTTTAATTAAAAAAAAGAAAGGTGCAGAGAGGGAGTGACGAAGAAGTAACAACCAAAGCCAGAGATAGCGGGACCAGAGACGTTAGTCGTGAGGAACAAATCAAAGCTTACCACAACAGAGAGAGAGAAAGGGAACACACCTGTGACTGTGAGGAGCAACTGCGAGAGCTCCGACAACAACCGTGACTAACGACGGCGTTGAGACTCGCGAAGGAGGGAGGCCGTGCACACACTTGACTAACCACGACGGTGAGAATCGCGAGGGAGGGGGGCCGTGCCCCTGTGTGCGGCGCCTTGAGGGTTATGCAACGAAGTGAAAGTGTGGAGGAGGTCTGGAGGATGAAAGGAAAAGTGGAAAACTGAAAGTGAAGTGGGGGCCTGAAGTTTATTAGAAAATAATAAAAGATATTAGGTGGGTTTGCCCAAACTTAATTTTAGCCTTTTCTTCTTCTTAAAATTAGAAGTTAGGTCCAACATTATTTATACAAAAGTTTTTAAATTTTAAGTGGTTTGTTTTAAATGTAAAATTTTATACAAAATAATTTTGAGAAAAAGCTCCTTACAACTACTTTCCAGGGGCTTATGCAGAGTTTTTTTTTAGACTTTCACTAATTTTGATCCTTTTTTACTATTTTTTTCTAAAATAAAATCTAAAATTCTCGATGTTTATTTTTTAATCAAAAGTTAATATTTAAAAGAATAATTTTATTTTTTATATAAACAAAATTATCTTTTAAAATATATATATATATTGTGTTATACTTATATTAACTCCAATATTATTACTTATAATGATTGTAATTTGTTTCGAATTAAGAAAATTTATTTAACAAATATTTATCATTGATGTGGATTACATAATGTTAATTGTATAAACAACTTTCCTTAACCAATTTTAAACAATAAAAACTATATTTCCCAGGTTCATATAAGCTACTCATACAATGTTTATCATTGGAAAAAAATAATAATAGTCAAAGTTTTAAGTCTAAAAAGAAGTAAAAATCATCAAAAAATACTCTTAAGCAACTCTCTGGATGCTCTTACATAATAGTCCGTGTGGACAACTCTTAGATTAATACTCCTTATAGGCTTATAAAGTTTTATTACAATTACAATTCGTTTGTATATGAACCTAAACTACTTAAGATGAATAATTAAACAACTCGTTTGATTTAAATTTTATCAGTTATAATGGGATAATTTGACTTTTTCAGACTTTTTTTTTTTTTTTTCATAACTAGATTTTCTTCAATCATACGAGGTCACATTCATTTTCCTTTAATACAAGTAAGCAAGCACATTGAAATTATTGTTTTTTTTACATACATCGAAATTAAGTTAATCTATATAAATAGCATCCATTTCCATTTTGGGTGTGTGTTTGTTTTGAGAAGAAAAAAATGTTTTTAGAAAAGTAATATGTTTTTTTTCTTACTACAATATTGACATGATGTTTTTATTATTTAAATTAATGATTAATTTTTGTCATAAATTATTAGTGCATCTAAAATGAATATTTTTTCTCCTAGAATGACTTATTTCATATATATTGTCAATGTTCAAACTCTAGACATCATAGTCAAAGTCTAAAAAGCACACACTGTTACTACTTATTAATCATTGTTGATAAAAAAATAAAATAAAAATTAATAATATTATATCTTCATATATAAATATATATATATATATATCCTTTTATCATTTTATAAAAATAAACTAAATTATAGTATTTTCCTAATTTTTTTTCCTCACAATTTGAACATTTTATTTTAAAAAATTCATAATCTTGGTCCGATATTCTATTTTGCATAATTTATTTTGTATATTTAATTAATTAATTTTTTTAATGATATTTTAAGAGAAATATGTTAAATATAGATTCATTTAAAGCAAAATAAAAATATATGCAAAATAAAAAGATTAAATCAAAATTAAGAATAGAGTTCTTATGAATGGTATGAGAGTTCCTTTAAAAAAATTTAGATTTCTTATGTAAGAAACTTTTTCTAAAATTTTTTATTTTTCAAACATCTTCAATTACGAAATTTTTTTTTAATTTTTTATTATTTTTTACATTAAAAAAAATTTAGTTAAAATTGTTATGAATAACATGACAATGTAAAAATTATAAAAAAAAAAAATAATTTTAAAAAATTCATATAAGTTAAAGCGTAAGTGACATAAAAGATACCTTGAACCACTCAACTACAGTAGAGATCCTATTCAAAGCAGCTTGATGCATGCGCCAACGTGCGCGGGCAATGCACCAAGCCAGCGAGTAACCGCCATGTATCGTTGAAAAAAAACCCCTTTGGTTTTACTACGGAGCCACGTAATAGGTTCGCTGTTATAAATTGTTGCGCAAACAGTGACTCTGGGCGCACGTTTCCCCACGCAAGCCTCTCCTGCACCCGCGTCGCACCCGATGACACCCCCCACTTTCTCTCACTAACCCAACCCGCCTTGGATCACCGAGCGAGCATCTCACGGATCGGATCTGAGCAATCAACTATAAAAACACCACTTCCGATCACGACGCTTTCAACCACCAAACTCTTCTTCTTTTTCTTCTTCAAGTACATTCATCGCTCCCTTTTTTCCTTTTTCTAGGGTTCTTCCTTTTTCTCCGTGATTCTTGTCGCGTTCTCTGCGATGGAGTCTCGCGACAGAACCATGTTCGTGTTCCTACTCGAGGAATTTCGAGATTTCGATTGAAAATTCAGCCGTTTGCACGAACGAGTTGCTTTCCCCCCTCGGATATGGCGACTTCTCCTGTTAACTTCCTCTTCGGATTCTTGCTGCTCTCGATTACATTGTGGCTCGTGTTCATGTAAGTTCCGATTTTTTTTTTTTTTTTGAAGTTTAACGCGTTCAGCAATTTTATTTTCGTAACTTCAAATTTCGAATGGATCAATTTTAAACTACTTGTCTGACTCTTGAAATAGTTACTGTTGACTTAGAAGGCTTATCTGCCTGTGGAAAAGTGTTGTATGTATTGATTGGACTATGGAGTATGTACTGAAGACAGTTGGTACAGTAAGTAAGGGGCAACAGAACTAGTTAGGCGGATAGTCAAAGGGGGAAAGTGTTCTAGTACTAGTACTACATTACTCCGTAATGAGTTTATCTTAAGGGTGTCAAAAATTAATTGTTGCAGAAGGTTCCTTAGAGGGTTTTTTTTCTTTTAATTCCTCTTGATCCTTCACTTGCATGTCTATTTACCAACACTTGGTTCAGAACCTAACTAGTAAAAATATTGTTCTAAGTATAACCTTGTTTTCGATGGTCAAAGTTCCCTCCAAAGTTAAGTTTTATTTGGACTTGTAGTTTTGAATTGAATTGACAGTAACTAAAATTACGTAGCAAAAAATTCTGCTGGTTTGCTGGACATAGTCTGGATCCCATATGAACTAAGAAGCACGGATTCGGACACATGGGGACATGCCTACAATAAAAAATGGGACACGGGGACACGACAGACACCTATATATATGTAAAGTATGATCAATATGAACATGACCAAAATTTAAATATGATCAAACATAACAATAAAATTTATATATTCAATAAAATTTATTTATTCATATGATAATCTAAGAAAAAGTACTAACTACTAAGAGGCATCAAAAGATGTCATATGTCTAACAAAAAGTACTAAGACTAAGAGGCATTAAGTCTAACAAAAAGTTTAAATACTAGTCTATCAAAGCCCTTGGTCATCTTCGTTGAAAAAGACAGCTTCTAAAACCGGTTCATTAAGAGATAAATTGACTATTTCAAGGATTCCATTGTCATCAAGTGAAAACCTATCTCCTGCAATATCCCACATTCTAGTTTCCTCTTCATTCTAGTTTGAGGAATTTCTTGAAATGAGGCGAAGATTGCTATGAACATATACAAGATCCTCCACTCTTTTAGGTGTCATCTTATTTCTTTTTAAACTATGTATGAAATTGTGGGTGCTCCAATTCCTTTCACAGCAAGAAGATGAAGATGTTTGCCCAAGTAGCTTAAGGGCAATCTTTTGAAGTGTTGGTGCACGAGCACCATGAACAAGCCACCAAGATTTTGCATCCAATTCACCTCTATTCCTTAAAGAGTCAACATCATGAAAACCTTCTCTTCCACCAGAAAAATTTGCAACTCCAAATGGGCTTGTCTCCTTACATCCACATCATCAAAGTATCTTCTAAAACATTTCTTCCTTTCATCAATAAGGACCACATCTTGATGTGGGGGAACTCTTGATGGATCTTCACTTAACCATTCGTGACTATAATATCTACAACATTAAAAAAATATAAACATGAATTAATATAACCCACAAAGAAATGCATTTAAAAAAATATAATCATAAATTAATTTAAGGATATTAAGTATTACCTTGAGTTTAAAGAATGTGCTAGACAATGAAGCGGTGTGCTACTCTTAGTCCAACAGTCCATTAATATTTTGTGCACTACGTTATAAAAGGGTGATTCTTCATTTTCTGTCTTTCTTTCATGTCGGTATATGACTTGTCTCACCTTTTCAATCATTGAATCCCACATTTCATATACCAAGTGAAGACAAGCGATATCAGTATCTGTTTTTCTAAGAATATCATAAATAAGAGCAGTGAAAGAAAATATGTAATCAATCTTGTTCCACCAAATATCATCTAACAAAGTTTCTTCTACTTTTTTTGCCTTTCCAACATCATTAATTCATCATCCTTGTAAGTAGACCATTTAGGACTAATAACCATCTTTTGGAGTCCTTCTTTCAAACTTCTAAACCTCTTGAGCATCACAATGGTTGATGCAAATCTTGTAGGAGCAACAAAAAACAACTTTAATGAGTTGCAGTTGTTGTACATTCAATCTCATAGAGTGTCCCATGATAATTTTTTTAATCAAATTAGCATCGTCTTCAATTTGTGTGATCCAAGAACATTGTTCATAAGTAACATTGTTTTCCTCAGCATCCTTGGCCGCACAAATATTTTTCAATGCAAGTCTCAAGGTGTACACAACATAAGGAGTCCAATAGATGGCAGGAAACTCATTCTCTATGATCATACTTGCTGTCTCTTAGATTCTTAGAATGTGACAACTCCAAAAGCTAGCTCAAGGGGTGAGGGTTGCTCCTCACTTATATACTCTATCTTAGTTTTATCTTTAGCCGATGTGGAACTTAAGTTTTTCCCAATACACCCCCTCATGACAAACACTTTTGGACTTGGTGCGTGGATAACATGGTGGGTGGTCCTTTGAATGAAATATTGGATATGCTCTGATACCATCTTAGATTCTTAGAATGTGAGTTTGGGCCTAACCCAATCCCAAAAGCTAGCTCAAGGGGTGAGGGTTGCCCCTCACTTATATACTCTATCTCGACTTTATCTTTAGCCGGATGTATGATTTGGGTTTTTCCCAATACTGTACTGCTGCATTATCAGTCACAATTTGTACCACATTTAATGACCCAACCTTCATAATTGCATCTTTCATGTGTTGAGCAATGAAATCCTTGTCAGGAAACTCATTCTCTATGATCATACTTGCTGTCTCTTAGATTCTTAGAATGTGACAACTCCAAAAGTTAGCTCAAGGGATGAGGGTTGCCCCTCACTTATATACACTATCTTAGTTTTATCTTTAGCCGATGTGGGACTTGGATTTTTCCCAATACACCCCCTCATGTCAAGCATTTTTGGACTTGATGCATGGATAACATGGTGGGTGACCCTTTGAATGAAATCTTGGATATGCTCTGATACCATCTTAGATTCTTAGAATGTGAGTTTGAGCCTAACCAATCCCAAAAGCTAGCTCAAGGGGTGAGGGTTGCCCCTCACTTATATACTCTATCTCAACTTTATCTTTAGCCGGATGTAGGATTTGGGTTTTTCCCAATACTGTAGTGCTGCATTATCAGTCACAATTTGTACCACATTTAATGACCCAACCTTCATAATTGCGTCTTTCATGCGTTGAGCAATGAAATCCTTGTCCTTTATATCACCAGAGCAATTTACTGCCTTTAAGAACATTGGTCCACTCTTAGTGACAACCATGAAGTTGATAAGAGTTCTTCTTTGAGGATCGCTCCACCCATCACTAACAATGGTTCACACCTTTCTGATTCCATGAATTTCTTATTGGTTGCAAGAGGTTCTCCACATGGCTTCTCTCTATTGTAAGCAAGGTAGTTCTCAACTTATTGTAACTTGGAGGCTTACATCCACTGAGATTAGGAGTATTGGCAGCATAAGAAAATGCCTCCCTATAATAAGGATTCCTTGCTAAATGAAATGGTAGCCCTGAAGAGAAAAACATCCTTGCAATTCTGGCATCAATACCATTTCTGCCTTGCAAATTGAAACCTTTTTCTAAAGGACCTGAGACTTTTGGAGGAGTGCTATCTTGTGCCTGTTTGCCTTCACCAGATAGAGAGACATTTTTTTTCTTTGAATTTTGTATCTTTAAAGTTGCTTCATTGTCCAGTTTTTTAAATTCGGTATGTTTTGGAGGAGACACCTTTGAACAAGGTCTAACTCCTCCCGAGATTTTCAACAGGTGAGCCCTTACTTGGGTGTAAGACCCGGTGAATGCGATTTCACACAAATTGCATTTGATCATGGCATTTCTCCCACTAGGAGTTTTTCTTAACTTCGTGACATATTTCCATAGGGGTTTGATTTGATCCTCTTGCTCCATAGCTTCATTAGCACTGCTTATCTCTACAATAAAAAAAATGATACAATAAGAATTAAGCAAAATAAAACATTGAACAAAACCTATATATGTGAGAACGAGCACATGACCAATTAGGGAAAAATAAAGGGAAAACTTTGATTAAATAAAGAGAAAAATAAAACATCTCTGTTTTTTGATCAGCCAAACAAAAAGAATTTTATTTATAACAAACCCTGAATTTTATATTATGAAACAGGAAAAATAAAACATAGAAAAGAGAAAGAAACCCAGAATTTTATATTATGAAACAGGAAAAATAAAACATAGAAAAAGATAGAAACCCTGAATTTTATATTATGAACAAGAAAAATAAAACATAGAAAAGAGAAAGAAACCCATAATTTTATATATTATGCAGATTTAATATACCCATAATTTATATACCCTAGCAATGCCCAAAGATTGAAAACAACTTTATACCCTGACACTATATTCAGATCCTATTATTCAGTTTTGCATTTCAAAAAAAAAATATTGGGATCCTATTAAAAATTTATATCAAAAGATAAAACAAACAAAAAACAATATACTCTTGTTTAACATTTTTATTATTACTGGCTAATTTTGATGTGAAAAAGCAATGTGAACACACTGAATTAATTTGGACAACTTTTGTATTGAATTTTATGATATAAAAAGCAATATACCAGAAGAAACTAGAATGTGCAACGCGTACAAAAAACAAACAAAAAGCAATACCACTTTTGTATCTCCATTCTCCAAAAAAGAAAAAAAGAGAAACAGGGAGCAGTCGAGCAGATTAGAAAATAGAAACAGGGGCCTACTTGCACGGGGTGATGGAGGCAACGGCGTGCGGGGCGATGGCATGCGGCGACGGAGGCGTTTGGTTCACTTACGGGAAATGTCAAGGAGAAGAAGAAGAAGGTGCATGAGAATGAGAACGGTTTGTTTTTGGTAAGCATTTTTTTAATTTTTTTTGAATAAATAATAAAAATAGCCAACGTGTCCGCGTCCGCTTGTTGGGCCGCGTTCGGTGCCCAACCGTGTCTTGCGCGAGTCCGACACGGGAAGCCGTTGAAGTGTCACGTCCGTGCTTCTTAGCATATGAATGAATGGCCAACAACACCTAAATAGAAAGGAGTAACAGTAAGAAATAGTTACCTACTAGTCTCACATCAATACCAACATCAACAACACCTTTAACCTAAGCAGTTACCTACTAGTCTCAGAATTATAAAAAACACAAACACACAGACCCTAGGAGAAAGTGCTTCTGACCTTGCAATGAAATCACTCTTAAAAACTTGATGAAAAAGGGAAGCTCAATGTAGATGGATGAGTTTGGAGAGAATTATATGTCTTTAGCTTACTCTTGTACGCAGAATGGGCATATCTATAGCTATGACCTTACTATTGCATCAAGGCTTACCCTCTTTTGAAGTGCTCTGAGTCTTAGGGTCCATTTGATTAGTTAAAAATATGGTACTGGAGAGACAAGAAAAACAACACAGGACAAAGATACAAGTTACTGAATAATTTTTTATCTTGTATATTGTTTGACAAATAATGGACATCACAAGTAAAATAATATAAATTTACTAAAATACCTAATGTTATTTATTTTAATACAATTTATATCAAATTTAATGTGTTTACTGAAATAAGAGAGAGATTAGAATAAAAAAAATCCAGTGTTTCCTTTTCAAAATGGTTACATTGGTTAGTTACTATTTTTTTAATTATTAAAGAGATAGAAATAGAGATATATGTGTCTTTTTAATACTTTGTACTTGGACAAAAAGTTGTCTCATGATTTTTTGAGTAACAAAAACTATAGATTTTGATATGTCTTCATCTACTTGATTTGTGCTGTCCTGTCCTGTCTAATAACATAATTTTGCTACACCAAATCTAAGGGTCCTGTCCTGTCTAGGACCCTTAGATTTGGTGTAGCAAAATGCTCAGGTCTTCAAGAATTCTTCTTTCTTTAGATTATCTATGGGATGAGATTGTTTCTATGGCCTTTCTATGTTGCTTAGTCAAGTGCGTCGTGCCAAAAACAGCTATGCAGAGAGATTTATGATGAGTTTGTTTCTACATTTTGATTAGTCTAGCTCTTGCCTGTTTATCATTGTTTTTTTACATATTTGCTTTTTCTTCTTCCTAATTTTTTAATAAGTTGTCTTTTTCCACATAAAATTGAAGTACAACAACAACAAAGCCTTGCCTTTGTTACATGGGTCTCACAACACCATTTGACTTGGTTAGAGACCGAAGTTTTAGTGATATTATTTTCCTTAAGATCTCTCTTGACCAATTCCTCCAATGTCCTTCTTGGTCTCCCTCTCTTTTCCCCCAAATAAAAATCATACAATCTACCCTTGTTATTGGTACCTCCAGGGGCCTTCTTTGTACATGTTTGAGCCACCTCAATTAGTGCTACA
This sequence comes from Glycine tomentella, assembly GCA_007407185.1. NCBI lineage: Eukaryota > Viridiplantae > Streptophyta > Magnoliopsida > Fabales > Fabaceae > Glycine > Glycine tomentella. Next base: position 698,474 of record PYAF01002533.1, read on the forward strand.
CTAATCTCTCCTCATATACAATCATTTTGTATCCTATCTTTTCTTGTATTGTATGGCTACACATCCATCTTAATATCATCTTTTTGGCTATTTTGACCTTTTTCTCTTGTTGTCTCTTTAAAGCCCAACATTTGCTACTGTAGAGTATAGCCGGATGTATTGCAGTACGATAAAATTTGCTCATAAGTTTGGTAGATACTTTGCACAAATAACTTCCAATGCATTTTCCATTTTAGCCATCCTGCTTGTATCCTATTTGTGACATTCTCATTAATTTTGCCCCATCATTTCGAAGTATTAACCCTAAATATTTAAACTTTGAAACTTGTGGTATGGCATCCTCCCCCATTTTTTCTTTCACATTCAGATTCTTCTTGTCTCTTGCAATAATTACAATGCCTTATTCCTACTTAGTGGAAATCATTTGTTTCAAAAGTCTGAGTCCAAAGTTCAAGTTGAATGTTAACTGTATTCCTAATTTCCCCAACCAAAATTGTATCATCCGCAAAAAGCATGTAATTATACATTATTATACATAAAATTGAAGTAAAAGAAGCAAAGTACCTAATTTTCATTCTGCTTTCGTTGTGCAGTTTGTCTTTTAAAGAATAAGATGTGTTTTTATGTGCAGTTTATGAATGGCAAAATAAAAAAAAATGTTGCTTTATTTGATTGTAAACTTGTCCATTATTCTTTTTGGGAGTGTCTTTTTTTTTTTGGCCAGCAAAAATAATAATATATTTATAAGAAAGGAATGTCTGCATTACAAGAACTATTGCAAAACAAAAATCCTAGTATAATAACAAGAACTAAGAAGGCTTAAAACATGGGAGTGTCTATTATTGCCATTAGTTTTGATCTATAAGATATCCTTGTTCCTATTTGTTAATCACGCTAATAGTTTAGAGAAATTATATAAAAGTTAACTGAATAGGAGTGGCAATAGACACTCACTATTTTTTTTTTTTTTGGGTGTGTGGCGGTGTTGATAAATCCTACTGTCAAGGGAAGACTACTCAATAGGGGTGATGTCCCTTGTGGATATGTTAGGGAGGAATATTGCTTTCCAAAAAAATGTTAGGGAGGAATACGCAAAATTTTATTATGAAATTATATCACATCGATGATTTTTTGCTAGTTGCCATCTTTTTTTGCTTTTTGCTCTAGTGCAATTGATGTTAACATACTATTTTTGTGTTTTAAGTTTGAGTATTATGTTACCAGTAGTTTTATTTTTTTTTTTTTTTCTTTTAGAGAATTTGAACTGTCATGTTTATGTATTTTATTATAGATTTGCTTCTGGGTTGCTGGCTTGGATTCTGAGCCGGATTTTGGGAGCATCTGTTGGATTTCGTGTTGGTGGATGGAAATGTTTACGGGATGTGGTGGTGAAGTTTAAAAAGGTTTGTCTTTACCTTCATTCACTGCCTTATTTCATTTTTGGAATTTTGAAGGGCATTGGGGGACCAGAGTAGAGAGAATTAAATGAAGTTGGTGCTTGGAGTTTGTTGTAATAAATGATGTAATTATTGAATAACTAAATTGTTATATCCCACACCTTTTGACTAAGTTTCATCTTAAACGATTTCCCCCTGATTCTGAAATCTTCAAGCAATTTTGTTCAGCTGATTTTTTTTCTCTCTTTTATGCAGCTATAATTAAAACCCTCTATTCTTATTCCAATTAGTTGTCATGTTTAATCTGTTTATTTATAACACGTACAGGGTGCCATTGAATCTGTTTCTGTTGGTGAAATTAAACTCAGCTTACGACAGTCCCTGGTTAAACTTGGTGTGGGTTTCATATCTCGGGATCCCAAGCTACAAGTATTAATATGCGACCTAGAAGTTGTTATGAGGCCTTCAAATAAAAGCCCAGGGAAGAAGAAAACTAGGAAATCTCGTGCTTCAGGCAGGGGAAAGTGGATGATTGTGGGCAATATTGCAAGATATTTGTCAGTTTGTGTGACTGATCTGGTTCTGAAGGTGTACATCTCCATAAATTTGTATTGTTCAGCTTGTATGGTTAAACACATGCTGACTTTATTTTCATATACTATGGTGTGTGCACATATCACATAATATATTTAAAAATGATGTTAGATCATCAAATGTAATGATTATTATATTATATTATATTTATAAATAAAATAAGTTTCTCTCACTGTCTATTCATATAAGTTTAAACTTAATTGTATTGTATTGTATTTTAATCTGTTGTTTCTTTTTGAATCTTATTATAATTTTTTTGTTCACTTGGAATCTCTATTGAACATTGCAGACACCAAAATTTACTGTTGAGATCAAGGAATTGAATGTGGATATATCTAAAGATGGAAGATCCAAGTCAAATTTATTAGTTAGACTGCAAATATTACCTATTTTTGTTCACATTGGTGAACCTCGAGTTAGCTGTGACTTTTTATCTAATTTAAATGGTGGAGGATGCAGTTCTTCTGGCCAGGCATCCATTCCTGCTTTAGAAAGGTCTTCAGCTCCTTTCATCTGCAAAATGTTCTCTGTCTCGTGTGAATTTGGTCATGATAGGTATATTTCTTCTCAATATTCATTTCTGTAATATTAATCTTGCAGTTGTTGTTATGCTGGTTGGAGATGAGGAAGTAGTGTGTGTTAGATGACCTATAAGCTGTCTGGCATGAACCCTTATAGTTGTAACACAATGGGTGTTTTCAAGCGATAAGGGGCATTTCAATATACACATGGTGAAACACTCAGTTGTGTACTAATATAGTAGAACAAGACACTCAGGATTTGTTTGGCCCTCTTTTTTTTTTTTTTTGGAAGATATTTTAAAATTAAATCTGAAAATAAGAGTTTTAAAAGTGAAGTAGAAGCTGGGCATGGGTAGGCTACCAACCTAGTGCTTCTGAAAGTGCAAGAAGCTAACTAAAATAACACCCCTATGCCCTATCTGATTGGGCTAGGTAAGGCACCAATGCCCAACTGAAAAGCAAGTTCACAATGTCAGGGAAAATGAGGCTGAAAGCCTCTCAAGAAACTTTAATATATCATAGTAATAACACCCAGAAGCCTATGCAACAAACGTAGGGACGTTCCCTTATCCTCAAGCAGCACCTGACATGCTTTCTGTATCTTAGATTCTTAGAATGCGAGTTTGGGCCTAACTCAACCCCAAAAGCTAGCTCATGGGATGAGGGTTATTCTCCACTTATATACTCTATCTTGGCACTATCTTTAGTCGATGTGAGACTTGAATTTTTCCAATACACCCCCTCACGCCTAGCACTTTTGGGCTTGGTGTGTGGATAACATGGTGGGTGACCCTTTTTAATGGATCTAGGATAGGCTCTGATACCATCTTATGAATGTCGGTGACCCTTTTTAATCAAGACTTCATCTAAAACTGTATGGGCAAAGCATACCTGTTGGTGCCACCAACCTTGAGGAACTCATGCAGACCTTCAAGTGCAAATTCCTTAGTGCCATTGATGGCGGTAACATTGCTCAACAATGGAAATACCTGACTAGTGAAACAGTCAACCAGCATAATGTGGTTTTGTCTCCTGTTTGAGTCTATGGGCATTGAACTGATTGTGGCACATAGAGTACCATAGGCTGTTACTGCTGCTTGACACATCTCATAGGATCTGCAGCAAAATTTGCAAAATGAAAGAGTGAAGTTAAATTAGGTTGAAAGGGAAGGTGGAAGTTATTGTGAGAGAGGAATTGAGAGAAGGCTTGGGTGAGGGAAGGGGCTGTTGTTGATGAGAAGGCTTGGGTGGATGATGGGACGGCGTGGTGGAGGGAGTGGGTGGCAGTGAGGTGAGGCAAGGGGCCGTTGTTGGAATTGTCATTGGGGAGGGCCACAGGGAGAAGTGCAGCAAGTTGCTAATGTTAGTGTAGTAGGCTTTGCATCACAACATTTCATTGCTCACTGTGTAACCATTCCCTTCAAGCCCCACAAACAATCATGAAGAGGCTTTGCAACATTTTTCTAAAAGCTCCTTTACCAGCCTTTCTTAAAAACCTGTTTTTTTTTTTTTTTTTTTTTTTTTTTTTTTTTTTCCTTCCTTTTCTAAAAATTAAGCTGCTTAATTTTTTAATATATTTTCAGAAAAATGTATGTGGCCCAGTTCCTCCTTTTAAGGAGAAGAGAAACCCCAAAAAAGCTGGGCCGGAAACCACCTTAATTTGACAAATATTGCATGGTGGAAATTATATTTTAAAGTGCCAAATCATCTGTCAATTTTTATTGGTTTGTTTCAAAGCTCTGGTGGTGCACCATGTGTATATAAGAGATTTCTTAACTGTTGATTCTATCAATTGGAACTTCCTTCTTTATGTATATTTGTCTCTGGTCATCTGTTGTTTTGCTCTGCAGAGAGGGCTCTTCTGATATTAGCACTTGGTTTTCGTGTCTTGTTATTCACTAAACTTGTTTTTGTTTTTTGTACTGTTGTAGTAGTCTTGTCAGACTTTAACTTGGATACTTCAGTTATTTTTTTATTTTTTTTTGATTTGCTGTTTCTGTCCTTATATGAATTCTAAGATTAATTGTCTTTCTTCTTTTTGGACACAGGGAAGTGGGTATAGTTATTAAGAATATGGACATTTCCAGTGGAGAGGTCACTGTGAATTTGAACGAGGAGTTGCTTTTGAAGAGCAAGAGTCCATCAAAGTCTTCTCCTGGTTCTGACAGTAAAGTTGGGTCACATGCTGATTCTGCAAGCACAAAAAGGCCATCAAAGAAGCAGCAAACACTTGCAGCTTTCTCCAAGTACAGCTCTATGTTTCCTGAAAAGGTTGTGAATTTAACCTATTTCCTGTTTTTAATCATCACTTTTATATTACTGAGGGAGAAATAGAAATCAAATGCAAAAGATAAGTAATCTTCCCAAACAACTAAAAACGGAAAAACATATAAGAAACATTGGAAGTACATCATACAATAATTAACTTAAACAATTTTTTTCTTTACCATTCATTTTCAAGTTCTAAGAGACATAATTCATTTTAACTGGATATCGAAAGATTAAAAATTACTGTCTCTTGGACATGTATCACTTCATGTATTTTGCTTGAATCTATTATTTGTATTTTTTCATTCTTTATGGTTGGCTAGATTGGAATTTATTCCTTTGGTTCATATTAGTCTTTTGGTTGGTCTTGGTGTTTCCTAGTAAAGGAACCTCTCATGTGATGCTTACTGTCTCTAGGACATGTATCACTTCATGTATTTCTCTACCCTTCATATTGTTATTCACTGAAAAATATTTGAAGACAGAATCTCCCTTCACTTTGAGAACAAGGTGGAATTGTATAAGAGAATCTTAATATCAAAGAAAAATAATGTAGTTCTGAAAATATTGAAACAATTGAACTTTCTGAAATCTGTAGGTTTAGCCTATATGCTTTTCAATTTCCCTTCTAGTAGCCTTCTTATTCTTGATTTTTTCTGAGTATATTCATCTATGACTTTTTGCCTGGACATTCTGGCATGGTTTTATTTTGTCTGTTTTCTCTCATATGTTACACTAACATACAGCCTGGATGCTAGTGTAGCACTTATAGGTCAAGTATCTGCTATTTTTCAAATAAACCTTCTTTTTGTTGTATCTTGGAGCAATAGAACAATGAAATGTTGTACTTGTGTCGTTCTCTTCTCTAATGGTTTCTTCTTTTATGAACTAAAAAAATGTGGTGACAACTTTATTTTTTATGACCGAACATTTAGTGCATTGATTTTGCTGTTAGTTCAAATTAGTTGAATCCCCCCCTCCCCCCCAAATATCATTGTTGTCTAATTGTTTCCTATTTACCCTTTTTATTTCCATTATGTATAAGTGTAACTAATTTCAAAATGTTGTATATTTTTATGTGTATTATGGAGAATATTGGTCTACCTAAGTCAGAAAGATGCATTATATCATCGCTTTATCTTTTTGGTTGATTGTGTGGTGTAATGATGCGCCTTTATGCACCTTTTCCCAAACTTTATGCTCTTTATGTGGTGCTTTGGTTATGGGTTTCCTTGCTGTGGATAGTTATAGTTTTTCAAGCAATTTTCATTTTTTTTTCAGAAATATGAAGGGTAGAGAAACTGCATAAATTATGATCTTGTTGCTTCAAAGTCTTGATTCTGTTACTGTTTATGGCTTGCTGGACACTAGAATTTGGCTTTTGGGCAAAATGTGGTTCCTACACTTGTAAGTCTCTCTGAGTATGTGTTCCGGTGTTTGCGTTCTTGGTGAATTTTGGCTTCCTTTGAGCATTTAATTAAGAAGTCTGGTGTCCCATAGAAATTCAAATTGTTCATACATTTTTATTATGCTTAAATTGATGGTCAATTTTGGTTATATTTGTTGGTTTTATCCAACCAAAAGTAGGTTTAAAAATGCTTTTAAGGGTTTTTTAAATTGTTTTAATGTCAACTGTGCAAGTATATTTTTGTTGATAGGTCAGCTTCAATCTACCAAAGCTGGATGTGAGTTTTGTGCATCGTGAGCATGGTCTTTCTGTTGAAAACAACATCATGGGCATCCAATTGAAAAGCACCAAATCACGATCCACTGAGGATCTTGGGGAGAGTACACGCCTTGATTTCCAACTGGAGTTTAGTGAAATTCATGTATGGAGTGTGACTGTTTATTTTGGCAGAGCTTGTGATATGATTCCTACTTTTCACTGTTTTGTTTCTTGCTGACAAGTTTTCTTTTGCCTGATTCAGCTTCTTAGAGAAGTTGGTTCTTCCATCTTGGAGATATTGAAGTTGGATTTGATCTCTTTTGTATATATCCCGATACAGGTAAGTGATTTGCTATCCATGTAAAGTAGCTTTTGCATCACTTTAAAATTGGTATTCCTTTGTGTTTGCTCCACCTGACAAATTTGCTCAAACTTAAGAATGAAAACATTGTAAAGCTAACTGGCTGTTGAAGCCTTGCCATTTATTACTTCAAGAGCATTTTTGATGGGTACACAATGGCTAGTTTTATGTTTGAAATTATCATTACAAACAGATGCATCTTTTTATGAAAGAATTTTTGCTGAAATTTATATTTAAGTGGCAAGATGTCAACGTCTGATAATAAGATGCAGAAATTATTGCAACCCTGATAGTTTTGTCCAATAGTATTTTCTCTAATTATGATTGATATGTTTACTTGGACTTCAGGAAGTTTGCCTATATGCTTTACAGAAAACTGATACTTCTTTTTTCATTAAGAAAGGCAACTATCACTAGAATCAGGATATATGAATTATGATTGAGGGATGACATGATATAATGGCCTAACCTAATGCTTCTGTTGTACTAATAATTGGGTCAAGTACTTGTGTTGCTAGTAGGAGCCTAAATCCACAAACAATAAGACAATTGACCCTAATATTCTTTCAGAAGGATTGAAAAAA
>PYAF01002533.1:705964-783902 GCA_007407185.1 Glycine tomentella
GTACCCTAAACTGTAACTTCATATGTGCTCTGTATTGCCATTTTCACATACTGCTCAACCCCCCCCCCCCCCCCCCCCCCCCCCCCCCCCCCTCTCTTTTTGTTTTTACATATGGAGTTTGAATATTCCTTTTTTATTTGCTTTGGTAACTTATTGTTGTTGGGGATGCTTCCTCTGCATCAGCCAATATCACCTGTTAGAGCTGAAACCGAAATCAAGCTAGGCGGTACTCAGTGCAACATCATAATGAGCAGGTTAAAGCCTTGGTTGTTCCTCCACTCGTCTAAGAAGAAAAAAATGGTACTTCGAGAAGAAGCTTCTGTTGTTGCAAGGCCTCAATCAACCGATGGCAAGACCATCATGTGGACATGCAATGTCTCAGCTCCTGAGATGACAATAGTGCTTTTCAATATGGCTGGTTCTCCAGTGTATCATGTAAGTATCATGATTATATATACTTCTCATTAAGAATTTATTTGTTACAATGTTGAGGCGTTTCTAGAAATTGTTTCCAATAGATGAGAAAGTTGTTAGATGTTAAGTATTAAAATGCATGGTAGCATGATGCTGATGAGACTGAGGTGAGGTATAGCTAAGAAGCATCACTTTCTATTGGGAAAAACCCAAGTCCCACATTGGCTAGAGATAATGCCAAGATAGAGTGTATAAGTGGAGGACAACCCTCATCTTATGAGCTAGCTTTAGGGTTGAGTTAGGTCCAAACCCACATTCTATTATGGTATACAGAGCAAGGTCGATCCTAGACTAATTTTTCATGGCTTCCACTTCATCTCCTCCTCCTCCTCCACCACCACCGTTGTCTCCGGCGGTGATGCCTTCTCTGGCTTCGTTTTCACATTCTATCTCAGTGAAACTCACATTTTCTGGTTGCTCCGATCATTCCGCCGTGGTTTCAAGTATTTGTTTTGACTGTTTTGTTGAAGGGTGCCTAGGTGATGATTTATACACTGGATATATTAGTGGTTTGTTTTGCATTTTTTGAAATTTAAATTCCTTTCTACCATGTCATTATACCTCCAATGTTGATAACTCTTGAGCTCTGTTGTTTCGGATGTAGTTATCCTTGTTTTGCTTTTTTTTTTTCCTAAGTTGATTTAAATTAGTTGTATAAATAAGTTGACATTTGTTTTAATGCTTTACAAATTTAGGGTTGCTCACAATCATCACATCTGTTTGCAAACAACATTTCAAATATGGGGACTACAGTACACACTGAACTTGGAGAGTTAAATCTCCACTTGGCTGATGAATATCAAGAATGCTTGAAAGAAAGTGTTTTTGGTGTGGAATCAAATTGTGGCTCTATTATGCACATTGCAAAGGTTAATTTGGATTGGGGAAAAAAGGATGTGGAATCATCTGAAGAAGATGGTCCTGGGTGTAGACTAGGTTTATCAATTGATGTTACTGGCATGGGATTATATATAACTTTCAAGCTTGTAGAATCACTTGTATCAACAGCCATATCTTTTCAAGCTCTATTGAAAAGCCTATCTGCTTCAAAGAAAAAATCAACTCATAGTCAGGGGCGTTTAACAAAATCTTCTGGGAAAGGAACTCAGTTTTTGAAATTCAATCTTGAAAGGTGTTCAGTACATGTATGGGGTGAGACAGGTTTGGAAAATACAATTGTTCCAGACCCCAAGCGAGTTAATTACGGCTCACAGGGGGGTAGAGTTATGATAAATGTGTTGGCAGATGGTACCCCACGCAATGCAAATATAATGTCCACTATTTCTGATGAATACCAGAAGCTGAAGTACTCTGTCTCTCTTGAAATATTTCAATTTAGTTTGTGTGTGAACAAAGAGAAACAGTTCACACAGATGGAACTTGAAAGAGCCAGATCTGTCTATCAGGAATATATGGAGGAAAATGGGCCAGTGACAAATGTAGCATTGTTTGATATGCAAAATGCTAAATTTGTACAGCGTTCAGGTGGGCTTAAAGACATTGCTGTCTGTTCTCTTTTCAGTGCTACTGACATTACTGTAAGGTGGGAGCCTGATGTACATCTATCACTAGTTGAACTTGTTCTCCAGCTGAAGTTACTTGTACACAACAGCAAGCTTCAGGAGCATGGTAATGAACACATGGTAGATGTGTCTTATGTGCAAGATGCTAATTGGAAAAAAGAAGTTACCACTGAATCAGGGCACCTTGAAAAGCAGAAGAAGAAAGAATCTATTTTTGCCGTGGATGTAGAAATGTTAAGTATTTCGGCTGGGCTAGGTGATGGAGTTGATGCTATGGTTCAGGTGCAGTCAATTTTCTCTGAGAATGCTCGTATAGGAGTGCTCCTTGAAGGACTTATGCTTAGTTTTAATGGAGCTAGAATCTTCAAGAGTAGTCGGATGCAAATTTCACGAATTCCTAGTGTTTCTGCAAGTACATCTGATACAAAAGGACATGTAGTTACAACATGGGATTGGGTTGTCCAAGGTCTTGATTTTCACATTTGCATGCCATACAGATTGCAATTGCGCGCCATTGATGATGTCATCGAGGATATGTTGCGAGGTTTGAAGCTCATAATTGCTGCCAGGACAAGTTTGATTTTTCCTGTGAAGAAAGAGAGCTCTAAAGTTAAGAAACCTAGTACAGTACAATTTGGATGCATAAAATTTTGCATACGCAAGCTAACTGCTGATATTGAAGATGAACCAATCCAGGGATGGCTAGATGAACATTATCAGCTGCTGAAGAAGGAGGCTGCTGAGTTAGCTGCACGGTTGAACTTTCTAGATGAATTTATATCAAAGGCGAAGCAAGGTTCCAAATCAACTGACACTGTTAGTTCTTCTCAAGAGAGAAAAATTTCTTTTAATAATGTTGAGGTTGATGTAAAAGATTCTTCTACTATTGAATCCATGAGAGAAGAAATTTATAAACGATCATTTCGATCATATTACCTGGCATGCCAGAATCTAGTGTTGTCTGAAGGGTCTGGTGCTTGTGTAGAAGATTTTCAAGCTGGTTTCAGACCTAGTACTTCAAGGACATCTCTTCTTTCAATATCTGCATTAGATTTAGATGTAAGCTTGAAAAAAATTGATGGCGGAGATTTTGGGATGATTGAGGTTCTGAAGAAGCTTGATCCTGTCTGTCTTGAAAATGATATACCATTTTCCCGACTGTACGGAACAAACATTCTCTTAAATACAAGTTCTCTTGTAGTCCAGCTTCGGGATTACTCATTTCCTCTTTTCTCTGGAAGTTCTGGTAAATGTGAAGGCCGTCTTGTATTGGCTCAGCAGGTAAGTTTCAGAAATTTCATTGTCTTCCATCCTTCTGTATACACCATTTTTTTCTTGTTTATGTTAATTGCATGTTCTGGTTATTCTTTGGTTAAAAGGTCCTGTTAACGTACAGCAGGGATAAATAGTTAGCATTTTCCAGAGAGAGAAATAAATTCAAAGTTCAAAAAAGCATCCTTCCAGAAATATCTGATTGTTGTATACTTGGCCCCTCTTGAGCTAAATGCCTTATAAAAAATTCCAGAAAATGTTAAAACTAGAAAAAACAATAATTCAAAGTTCAAAATATTATCTTTCCAGAAATATGTGATTGTCATACTTGATCCCTCTCAAGATAATGTTTCACAGGACAAGATGGTGAGGAGTCCAACAGCAGACAATACGATACCCTCCTAGAAAATTTCACAGAATACAACTAAAAAATTACATCATGGAAGTAAAGCTTTTCCCTATCATTCTGTATGTCCAGAGAAAGAAACGCTTCTTTGATAGCTTTTAGCTAAGCACGAAAAAGAAGCTAAAACCACCCTGTTATCACATAATAGAGCTAATGGAAAAAACTTCAAAATTTTCGTACGATAAATTGATTCACTTTGGATTACAGAAGTTTATTGGCTTACTTTGGCTTTCAAACTTGGAATCTTTCCTCTCATCACATTGATATCATCTTTACAGACCTGAATGTTTGTAAACTGTTTTTTAGATGGATATTTTATGTGTTGAACGACAGTGAAGTATGGATCTTTTAGTGTATGTGCTATACTGCTTTTAAGGCATGGTTTTGAATTGTGTTGGAGAATATTTTATTGAAATCACATCTGAGAAGTTACCTCATTGAATCAACTTGAAGTGTCTACACTAAAATACCTGTACCTTTTCAAATGTAAACATTGTTTCCCTGCTTATTACATTTTACTCATGCCAATTATAGTGATAAAGTACAATAATAAGGTTTTGAAAAAATCTGATACTTTAGGTGTTAAAAAGTGTAAAATTGTAGAGGCCAACAATCTCTTATCTCTTGATATCTTCTTCCTTTTTATTAGGATGAGGACGGAGAGTGATGTGGCTTGCTAATAGGACTTTATAAATTCAAAGATCATTTGCAATCAGTCTAGAAAATATTTTAAATCTGAGGCTCTAGAATATTATGATTGAATACTTCCATGTGCTGTACTATTCAGTATTGGGGTTTTATAATTTTTCTGACTCCTAAATGAGTATTTAGAATCTGATCAGGCAAGTGTTATTCTTTTGGTCACTGAGTGAACTAAAGCAAGTAAATAACATGATTTCATGTGAATGTACTGGTTCAGATGCTATTCCCATGTTTTGACACTCTTCTCAGAGTGTCTATAAATATGTACTTGACTGAATATTTAGGGGTTAATAAAATCTTTCTTTCTCTGTTCATATTCTCTGAATATAAGAATCTAATAATAGTATTTTCATTTCATTGTCTTTTATTTATTTATTCATTCATTCATTTATTTCAACTAGGCAACTAGCTTTCAGCCTCAAATGTATCAAGATGTCTATGTTGGGAGATGGAGAAAGGTTCGCATGCTTCGATCAGCTAGTGGTACTACTCCACCATTGAAGACATACTCGGATTTGCCGATACATTTCCAGAAAGGTGAGGTGTCATATGGAGTGGGTTATGAACCAGCTTTTGCTGATGTTAGTTATGCTTTCACTGTAGCACTTCGGAGGGCTAATCTAAGTGTTAGGAATCCTGGTCCACTTATTCTGCCACCAAAAAAGGAGCGGAGTTTGCCATGGTGGGATGACATGAGAAATTACATCCATGGAAAAATTTCCTTACTCTTTTCTGAATCAAAATGGAATGTTTTAGCAAGTACAGATCCTTATGAAAAGGTTGACAAACTTCAAATTGTGACCAACTCTATGGATCTTCACCAGTCTGATGGTCGTGTTTTTGTTTCTGCCAAAGATTTTAAGATTTTGTTGAGTAGTTTGGAGAGTTTGGCAAACAGACGCGGTTTTAAAATTCCAACAGGTGTATCAGGTGCATTCCTGGAAGCTCCTGTCTTCACTCTTGAAGTTACAATGGACTGGGATTGTGAATCTGGAGATCCTATGAATCATTATTTATTTGCACTTCCAGTTGAGGGCAAACCACGTGATAAAGTATTTGATCCCTTCAGATCCACATCACTTTCCCTTCGGTGGAACTTCTCTCTTAGACCCTTTCCTTCTCCATCACAAAAGCAGTCCTCGTCTTCCATTACTAGGAGAGATATTGAAGGAGATGCTACTGCATTTGATGCTTCTCACATATCCCATAATGTTTCACCTGTGTCCCCAACATTTAACTTTGGAGCTCATGATCTTGCATGGATTCTGAAATTCTGGAGCTTGAACTACATTCCTCCGCATAAGCTGCGCAGCTTCTCTCGTTGGCCACGTTTTGGTATTCCAAGAGTTGCCAGGTCAGGCAATCTTTCACTGGATAAAGTGATGACTGAATTTATGCTCCGTCTTGATGCCACACCGGCTTGTATAAAGAACATGCCTCTAGATGACGATGATCCAGCCAGAGGACTGACCTTCGCAATGACAAAACTTAAATATGAACTGTGTTACAGTAGGGGCAAGCAAAAGTATACTTTTGAAAGTAAGCGTGACATTCTTGATCTTGTTTACCAAGGTCTTGATCTTCATATGATCAAGGCTTTCCTAAATAAAGAAGAATGTGCTAGTGTTGCCAAAGTAGTTAATATAATACTGAAAAGTTCACAATCTCTATCCATGGACAAAGTCTCCAGCGAAAAGGGTTACATGACCGAGAAAAATCGTGATGATGGATTTCTGTTATCCTCTGATTATTTCACCATCAGAAGACAATCTCCAAAGGCTGATCCTGCTAGGTTACTAGCATGGCAAGAAGCAGGAAGAAGAACTATTGAGATGGCATATGTACGGTCTGAGTATGATAATGGTAGTGAAACTGATGACCATATGCGGTCTGACCCAAGTGATGACGAAGGTTACAATGTGGTAGTAGCAGATGATTGTCAGAGTGTGTTTGTCTATGGTCTCAAGCTTTTGTGGACTATTGGAAACAGAGATGCTGTTTGGGCTTGGGTTGGTGGCCTATCCAAAGCCTTTGAACCTCCCAAGCCTTCTCCTTCTCAGCAGTATGCACAGAGAAAATTACTTGAGGAAAAAAAACAGTGTGATGGAGCTGATTTCCATCAAGATGATGTTTCTAAGTGCCCTCCCACTGGTAAAATTTCCAAGTCTCCTTCTTTTCAACAGTTAAGTACTCCTGGATCAGTCTCATCTTCACCAAATTCAGTTAAAGTGGACAACTTGCCATCTGGTATGTCTCGTTTGCTTGAGAATCTTTGTTAACTGCTGTCAATTTGGACATGCAAATTAGATCAGAGACTAGATAAGCATATGATAAATATATGTTACAACAAACAGCATCACTACTTGCAAGATCATTGAGTTTATTGTTAAACATTAAGTATTTTGAATTGGGTTTACCATCAAGTGGGTTTCTCTAGCTTGATCTTTGGCACCTTAATTCAGGTTTATCATGTATTAGGCTGCCAAAGCTTTGTTAGGCTTACTGATGGCTTCTTCTTTCTTTTTCAATACTTCTTGTACTTCTTTTCATATATATAATATATTATCTTTGCTGATAAAAAAAAAATAAAAATAAATTGGGTTTAATTATTTCCCATTTTGGTATATTGCCAGTCAAAAAAGAGAACATGGATGATTCTGGTGGGACTCGACGTTTGATGGTGAATGTTATTGAGCCACAGTTTAATCTTCACTCAGAGGATGCAAATGTAAGTTTAAAAATATGTGCACCCTTTAAAACAGCATATTTAACTTTTGGTTTTCTGTTTTTTCAGCTTCAATTGTTTTTTTATTAAATTCCTTATTATGGTACCCTTTTCATTTTACATTCTGGTATTGTTAATCAATTTTCCTAGCATTTTGTCCTTTTTTCAACTAATAAACACCCTTTGTTCCTGTTGGAGACCCCAAACTGTTCCTTGAGGTTGTAAAATAGGCATGGGCCAGGCTGCATTAGGTCTGCCTCACTTCTGAATGATCTATATGAGCTCAGCTGATTTGAATTGACCATTTAATCTCCTTCTGTTTCTTAGACTGGACTGGCGAGTATAGAGATATGTAACATCCTAAATTAATTTGGTTGGCTTTAGGTTTCATTTTTTGGTGAACAAACAATGTCAAATCAACATCAACATCAACATCAACAACACCTTTAACCCAAGCTAATTGGGGTCGTGGTAGATGAACCGAATGATAGATATGAGAAGATTGAAAAAAAAAGAAGCAAAAAAGGTAAAAACAAACAATGCCAAATACCCTAAAAAAAAGCATCAACAATTGAATATTCCTACTGAACAAGGTATGAAACATATCTGAGAAGACTTAGATGGAGAGGAACCCTGGCGATTGGTATGATATGGCATGGCACAAATACAATCATCTTGAGAGACTAAGGAACTATCATCAAATTTATTCATTTCAATCTTAACACAAATTAATTTGGGTTTGGCTATAGATACAGTTGTCAATTTTTAAAAAGTGTAACTTGACAGAAATTCATATATCTAAACAAGTGAAAATTGTAAAATGCATGTGATACATAATTCATGCAGACACACATTTGTATGTATGTCTATTTATTTATGTCTCCTTGCCAGACATATTAATGGATAGATAGTCTTATTGCTTTGGCTACATTGTCTTTTCTATGTTTCTTTGCTTTTTTATGATGGAGAATATTTCTTCTGTCTTTTCTACATTGTTTTTTAATGAAGTGATATTAGAAATAGGAAGAAATATGAGCACATAAGGATGGAGGATAAGGAATCCTCAGACCAGATAAAGAAAACGAAAACAAAAAACACGAGCAAACTTATAATTCCAATCAACATAGCAAAGATGTCCAATATCTTCGCTTGTGCCCTTAAATAAACCATGTGCTCAACACTAAAGAGAAGCCATGTACACAACTAAATCCCAAAGAAGATTTAAAGGCAAAGATAGACCCTAGAAGATACAAGCATTCCTTTTCTATAGCACAAACTACTGTAATGAATATTGCCACAAAGTTTTGTTTTCTCTCTTATTGCCAAACTCTTTAAAGTGAACATGAAGAATCCAACAAACTAGGACAAAACCCAATTCTTACTAAAAATACTCAAACAGCATATTCCAGAGGCAGCTTACAGCTGAACAATGGAGTACTAAATTGGGTAAAATCGCTGATTCAGAACTGCACATAACACACACACACGAATTTACGATGATGGAGAATATCTTTTTGTTACCTTTGTTTCTTCTCTCGTTTATTCCGCCTCTGCTCTTGTACTTATCGTCTGTCCTCAAATAAATTTTCTTCTCTTATCTAAAGAAAAGTTCAACATTTTTCTTTTACCGCTGAATTTCAAATATTCAAGTATTTCGTACATTGTTTACAAAAAAGAAAATGTATCTAGTACACCTTCTCTTATATTAAAATAAATGAAGCATCTAACTATTTATTTACCTGTGGTTTGCAAAAACATAGGGCCTTGATTATGTATGTGATTGTTTATTTTTTACCTCATTGATACTTCTTTATTTGAATTTTTTATTCACTTACTAACAATGTAGACATCACTCATCCTTTTTTTAAAATCTCAATTTTTTTGTCAAACAGGGTAGATTTTTGCTTGCTGCTGTAAGCGGCCGAGTTTTAGCCCGGTCATTTCATTCAATCCTTCATGTCGGTTATGAGATGATTGAGCAAGTCCTTGTTACTAAAGATGTACATATTAACGAATACCAACCTGAAATGACATGGAAAAGAATGGAATTCTCTGTTATGTTGGAGGATGTGCAGGCTCATGTTGCACCAACAGATGTTGATCCAGGAGCTGGATTGCAGTGGCTTCCGAAAATTCTCAAAAGCTCTCCAAAAGTATTGCGTACAGGTGCTCTTCTTGAAAGAGTTTTTATGCCTTGTGATATGTACTTTCGGTATACAAGGCACAAAGGGGGCACTCCAGAACTGAAGGTGAGTCATTCTATACCTAATCTGTTAACATCAACAACATCAACATCAACATCAACATCAACACCACCTTTAACCTAATCTGTTAACATATAAATGTTTATTCCTCCCCACCGCACCCAGTAAATGCATGTGTTCCTCAGATATGTCATTTGTCATGGATGTGGTCAATACTCGTTTTAAAACTACTGCAGGTGAAGCCCTTGAAGGAGCTCAAATTCAATTCTGATGATATAACGGCAACAATGACATCACGCCAGTTTCAGGTCATGCTGGATGTATTGACCAATCTTTTATTTGCACGCCTGCCAAAGTAAGGACAAATGTACTGTGCTTGCAGTCATTCTAAAACAATTTTATCTATTTACCTACTCCAAACACTCACGTATGTTGTGATTCACTCCTTATTGCTTTACTATTTATCTCATTGTGTTTAATATCTAAGTTATAGTTTTCATTATATTTAACACCATTGTTGATTCATTATAGTTTGTCATGTTTACATTCCCAGGAATGAACTTTAATCTGTGAAACAAACACACTCATTGTGATAATTATTCAATATGCGATCTCCTTTTGCCCTTCAAGAAATTTAAACAAAGTCCAAAATGTTGTGATATATGATGAATTCTTCAAATTAAATAAGTGTATTGTACACAATGCAGGCCTCGAAAAAGTAGCTTATCCTTTCCTGTCGAAGATGATGAAGATGTTGAAGAGGAAGCAGATGAGGTGGTACCTGATGGTGTCGAAGAGGTGGAACTTGCAAAAATCAACCTTGAAAAAAGAGAGAGGGAACAAAGGTTGCTTCTTGATGATATTCAAAAATTGTCTCTTTGGTGTGACCCTTCTGTGGATCCACATCAAGAAAAGGAAAGTGACTTATGGATGATATCTGGTGGGAGATCTTTGTTGGTAAGAAATGATTTTTTTTAACAATCTTTAAATTGATGTGACTGTATAGTTTTATTCGAAGTATAGATGCTTGTTCCTTAATATTCTGGTCCTGCTGTAGACTGATAGCAGACCTCTTATTAAAAATGTTTGTCAGCAGGAATACAAGGGGGTTGGAAAATAGTTAGGAAGTTTATAAGTTATAACCAACTAACAGAAATTGGTTATAGGTTAATAGCAAACAGACTAATATAAATAGAAAGAGATGATGGAGAGAAGGGTGTAGAAGTAGTATGAGAGTGGAGAGTGTTTGAGGAGCACTCGAATCATTCTCAAGATTTTATTCTGTCACTTCTGGCTACATTTACCAGAGTGGCAGTGGGTTTTAATAAAAATTACTTGACACTGAGTTTTTGTTCATATTATTCTTTGGTGCTGCCCAGTTGGGTCTATCATAGACAAAATAAAATAAAATCAGGCAAGTTTTTTTTTTTTTGATCAGCAAAGATAATATGTATATATATATTAGAAAAAGTACATAGTACAAGTTGTACCATTACAAGTAAATACCCAATACCCCAGACAAACCTGTGGCAGATTAATACATAAAATACATGGATTAAGATGCCAAAAGTCAGAATAGGGTGCGAGTTATCCCAAAAAACAGGTGTCTAAGTAGTATGCCCCCCCTTAATAATAAACGCCTCTGTCATATTACTAGACCAAAAATGAAAGGATTCATCGAATCCATGTTCTCCATTTTTAATCCAAGACCAACACGAGAACAATGCAGCTTCCATCACGCAAGTACTTTGCTTGGTGATATTTTATGGTTCGGTACTTGAAATATTTGTATCTATTGGCAGAGGTTGATTATTAGCTGTTAGTATTACATTAATTAAGGATTAAAAAATCACTCTTCAATATAAAAGAAGAAATTTAGTATAAGAAAAGGAGTATGTGGGAGGAGAGCTAGTCCCTAATTTTTGAACATTTGGATGGTGATCAGTCCCTAATTTTTAGGGACAAACAGAGTCTTCTGTACAGCTGTGCAGTTATTAGGTCCTATATTTTAGGGCTTATTTTTTTGGAAAGCCGCCTTAATTGCAATCATCCGTTCCCCACCTTAAGGAGGCATTTGTTACAAGGATACCTTTTTCATGCTCGGGAATAATCATTCTTGGGAATCACGAATCTTTGGAATCATGATTCCTAGGAATGACTAAATTTTTTGGTTGGTTATAAAAACTCTCATATAAGTTTCCTGGGAATAAAATTTTTAGACAAGTGAAAGAGGAGAGAAAATATAAAAATTAACTTCTGATATTATTTTAATACTGGAAAAGTTGAATCAGATAAGTTACAAGGAAGGTTTATATAACCTCTGAACAGACCTAACTAATTTTCTAACAGAATATACTAATCACCTAAAATACAGAGGTGTAAATAGTAGATGTTATAGGAGTTACACGTTTACAGATAGAGAGGTGCTGTTAACAAAAGCTAACCATCACTTACAGTTATTTACATTGCTAATAACAACTCTAATAAAAAGAGTAACAATGTTTTTTACCACAAACTTTATTTATCACATTATAAATGATTTAGTAAGAGTAACATGATATTTTTACAATAATAAAACTTGTTTTTTAACTCAGAAAAGTTAGATCCCAAACACCCCGTAATTGTATTATTAGTTGTGGTCTCTTTGGGGGCTTCCTTAATTGTAGTTTCAAGAGAAAAAACTCAAGTCTCACATTGGCTAGAGATAAGGCCAAGATACAGTATATAAGTGAGGGGCAACCCTTACGCCATGAGCTAGCTTTTGAGGTTGAGTTAGACCTAAACCCACATTCTAGTAGGCTTGTCTGTTCTAGCAGGCATCTGTGGAGGGGGGGTGTTTAGAAGTCCCACATCGCCTGCCTTAACTCTTTGGGTGCAACTTATATATTTGTTGGACAACTTCAGTGCCAATTGGTTTTAAGATGAAATCTAAGATGTTATCAGAACTTATCCTTAGATCCATTCACTAAAAGGGTTACTCACCATATTATCCATGCACCAAGCCCAAAAGTGTCAGGCGTGAGGGAATGTATTGGAAAACCCAAGTCTCACATTGGGTAGAAATAGTGTCAAGATAGAGTACATAAGTGGAGGGAAACCTTCACTCTATGAGCTAGCTTTTGAGGTTGAGTTTGGCCCAATCCCACATTCTAAGAATATTTTATTAATCCCTAATGCTTGTATTATTTTGTTACTGTTACCTTTTTAGGAGATATTCTTTCCTTATCTTTAGAATTTGTTTAATGTATAGTTGACTAATTCTCCTCCTATTTTATTGCACCCATTGTTATCAATGGTGGATGGCAGCTATTAGAGTTAGCCATATGTTATGTTGTATTTTACTGTATGTTATTTGTTTCTCATGGGCCTTGGGCCCTTATTTAGTTTGGCTTCTGTTGAACACTTAAACTACAGCTATTCAGGTCTAACAAGACTGGAAAGCCATTCAATTATTGCTTTTCTGATTGAAGTCACAGATCCAGTTCAGTCTTTATATTCTTAATAATGATGCTCGGTGTAGACAGCATTCCATCAAAATTTATGGTTCTTTCTCCCTTTTGTAAGGAGTGGAGGTATTAAGGTTGAGAGAAAAACAGAGAAATTGAATTGGATTCTGAAAATTGAATTCACACATACAATGGAGGATGAGCTGTACTGTTAGAGAAACTGAAACCTACCTATCTTTAGCTAACTGTTAGTCACGGTAGTATCACTATTACAAATGTCTGCTAACTGTTAGCTGTTGCATTACACAATTCACACAAATTAAAACTACTCTAATAGAAAGAAGCACATTTCATTTTTCATTGGTATTTGAGGGTTCCTAGCTTTCACAAGTAAATTTGTTCTGCTATTGTGTTTGCGATAGTTTTGAGATGTGTAGATTTTTTTTTATTTTTTTATAGCATATTTCAGTAGATGACAAATGTGCATACCTAATGAACAATAGTCCAACACTGACAGGTCCAGGGACTGAAGAGAGAGCTTGTAATTGCTCAAAAATCTAGAAAGGCAGCATCTATGTCATTAAGGATGGCTCTTCAAAAAGCTGCACAACTACGGCTAACAGAAAAGGAGAAGAACAAAAGTCCTTCCTATGCTATGCGCATATCTTTGCAAATTAACAGAGTTGCTTGGAGTATGCTTGTTGATGGTAAATCCTTTGCTGAAGCTGAGATTAATGACATGGTAAGAATTATTTTCCAAACCCGTTCTCTCTTACTTCTCTTTATATTTCCTTCCAAAATTTAGTGAGTCCACCTTAAATTTGCTTCTCACGAAGTATACACTGTTGTCTCAATGCCGGATCTTCTATGTATCAAGTCTTGCATAATGTTTATATTTATTAGATACATTCTAAAGTTTCTAGCATTGATGTCTGTTTAATTTAGTTTACTTTGGAGAAATAATTACTTTTTTTGTGAGCTTTCTGAGAGAGCTTTAGAAAAAAAGGTGATTATTTCTAGCGAAAAGCTATTCCCAGACACGGGCTAAGACTCAATTTTCCCATGACTAGATGATATATGTAGAAGGCATTCTTACATGACTAATGTTTTCCTTCTACCTTCGTAAGCCATTGAATGCTATATCCCTAACTGCTATGGGGGAGGGGATCAAGGAAAAATTACATTAATCTTTTCTAGTTTGGTTGTTCTTTCTTGTTCTTGTTCCTTTGCCTGAGAATGATGGTTCCTTGCTAGCAATTTGCTATATAACTTTCTTAATTCATTTCTTTTTGGTCACAATTTGGAAGATTATACTGATTCTGTTTCATGTTGCCAAATACTTAGATATATGACTTTGACCGGGATTACAAGGATGTCGGCATTGCTCGGTTTACAACAAAATATTTTGTTGTCAGAAACTGCCTGCCTAATGTCAAGTCGGATATGCTTTTGTCAGCATGGAATCCTCCATCCGAATGGGGAAAGTATGTAATTTTATTGGACGTTCTCTTAATTGGTGCTTATGTTGATGTTATGATATTTGTTGCCATGCTGTTCTAACCTCTATCAATGGTTTTAGACCAACTATAGAATTGGTGAAGGCACTAGTTCATAGTTCATGGTTGAATCAGCAATAAAAATATATGTTTTTATTATTATATAATAATTAAACAGTTAAATAGTATATTCTTCAAAAATTAAAAATTAGGCAAATATTTAAATTTACATGAGGTTCATATTACAAGTTCTACAAGATAAAAAAAATCATCATAAATAGTTAAATTGTAACAGTCTATACATATATCCGATACACGAGCCTCCATTTATTTTAAAAATGTTTCAGAATAAAACAATTTAAAGCGGTTCAAATTGGTTTTCTACACCATTTCTTACCTAGTCTGGTTCTTGACGGGTTTTTTGCTCTATCAATTTTATGGATAGTCTGAACCAGCGATCTGATCAATTCTTGGTCCAACATCCAGTTTTAATAACTATGGTTTTATACATTGTGTTAATCATTGGAGATAGGTTATGTTTTGATATTTTTTTTTTTTTGAGGTTCTGATTCAACTCCATCCTTCCTTCTCTCTCTCTCTCTCTACCTTCACCCATTTGTTGTGCTTGTGGTCATGACATAGTTTTACATGACTACAAGCGCAGTAAGTCAGAAGTGCTCCTCCTGTTTTCATCACCAGAAGGTTGTAAAATACAGCTTCCTCCCTCCTCACCCATTACTTTCTGTAAGTTTAAGAAGGAAGTACCCTCTTGTATATAAAGTAAAACTATTAGAATGAATGAGAAATATCCAATAGTATCCTGATTTCCATATGCGTGTCTCAGCCACCGTTGTTGCTGATCTCTACAACATCGACCTTGCACTACTGTCCTTGTCTCCAATTTGCCTTCCCTTCATCAGTTTTGGGTCTTGTGCCTCATGCATTTTCAGCATTTGGCGTCATTTCTCTCCTCTTGTTAACCTGTGGCTTTTGTGGCCTTTAACAACCTATCCTAAGGTGTTTCGGGCTGAAATATCCTCGTGCTGTTCGTCGATGCTGCTGAATTCTCTTAACACATCTAAATGTGAACTAACCACTTGTCCCAGACACGGTTTGAGCCCCGCTGATTTTTTGTCCCCGATGTGATTTGGCCCTGGCTTTTGTCTGAAATGTGGTTTTCCCTGTTCTCTGTTGTAGATTAGGCCCTGGTCCTTGTCTCATATGCGGTTTGGCTCTGCTAGTTTCTAGTCCCAGATCTTGCCGTCTTTAACCAGGTTGCTTTGGCCTTGTTTCCATCCCAAAACATTCAGATTTCATTATTTATCATTGCATTCTCTTTCCACCAAAAATCATTCCACTGACTGATTCTCACCATGGGTCATACAGTGATGAATTGACTGTGATTTGTATCATTCCTGAGACTGTGATTTGTACTAAATTTTTTAAAAGGGTGAGCGACTGCATATTAAATCCTGCTGTATTTGTGTTTGTATTTGCTGCAAGTATCATATTGCATGACCATCTCCTTTTTGAAATTCTTTTCCAGAGTGATGCTTCGAGTGGATGCACGACAGGGAGCTCCAAAGGATGGGAATTCTCCCCTTGAACTTTTTGAGGTAACCCTTTCCTCTAGGTTTTTTGGATCCTTAAACTCGGGGAAAATCAGTGCAGAGAAATAGAATCCATTCTTAGCCAAATTTGTGGTTTTTCTTACTATTTCTTTGGTTAAATTTAAACCATGCATCATACTTATCTCAAGTAGACAATATAATTTAATATTGCCAAGTCAATATCATAATGTTTTTTCACTGATTCTCTCCAAATATAGATTGGCTTGAAGACAGGCCTGGTTGGTCATTGGTGTGAGAACAAATTTATAATATGACACATACGATTTAGAGCTGGAACATTAATATATCATTAGTAGTTTTGTAGGCCTTAATATGACACATAGGTGGCCTGGTTAGCTGCTAACAACAAATATGCCTGCGATACACCTTTCTTTGAAAAAACTATTGCAATTTGAAGTTCATATTCACATATTGAACAGCCAATTGCAAATACAGAGTAAATGTAAATACCAAAGAGCTGGAAAATGTTAAATCTGCATTGTATGTTTTTCAGAATCTGTAACTAAACTTGCAATTGCTTAGAATGTCTAGATTGGTTTGGCCTGTTTCTTACATGAACTTACTTTTCACTATAGGTAGAGATTTATCCCCTTAGGATTCATTTAACAGAGACGATGTACAGAATGATGTGGGAATATTTCTTCCCAGAAGAAGAACAAGATTCCCAACGTCGTCAGGTTAGTTTAAAATTACAAATCTCATATTATGATGTCTCAAAAATCAAGGCTAAGTTAGAAGAAAAACCGTGTCAAAAGTTAAAATAGTGGTTATTTGTTTAGGAGGTTTGGAAGGTTTCAACCACTGCTGGTGCAAGGCGTGTAAAGAAAGGTTCATCAGTTCTTGAAGCTTCTGCTTCAAACAGTCACACAACAAAAGAGTCTGAGGCTTCATCCAAATCTGGCATATCTGCAATGCTATTTCCCTCATCTAGTCAGCCTCCAGTCCATGTTGACTCAGCTCAAGTGAGTATTTGATGAATTGCTAATACATGGTTCTCAGGTCAGATTATTAATAATATCAGCAAATGCTAACGTTGGTCTGCATTGGTGGAGAGCTAGGGAGGAAAATAGCTTTTTCTTTTCTCATGTTCTCCCAATTTATTATTTTAGATGCTACATTTCTCAAGAAGTTTCTGAAACCTTCTTGCAGGCATCCAAAACACAAAATGTCAAAGCAAACCCTGGTAATGGTACAACCCCTGAGTTGAGAAGGACATCATCTTTTGACAGAAATTGGGAAGAGACTGTGGCAGAATCCGTAGCTAATGAACTTGTGTTACAAAGCTTTTCTTCCTCAAAAAATGGCCAATTTGGTTCTACTGAGCAACAAGATGAAGCTGCTAAGAATAAATCAAAAGATTCAAAAGGTGTGAAAGGTGGTCGCTCATCTCATGAAGAAAAAAAGGTGGCTAAGTCACATGAAGAGAAGAGATCTAGGCCACGGAAGATGATGGAGTTTCACAACATCAAAATTAGTCAGGTTGGTATTTTTGGGCCTTTTGGTAAAATTGTTATCATCACTTCTGATGCTATAATTCAAATTTCAGCTAAATGTCATGGATTATTTCTTACAGGTTGAGTTATTGGTTACATATGAAGGGCAAAGATTTGTTGTAAATGATCTCAAATTACTGATGGATCAATTTCATCGAGCCGAGTTTACTGGAACTTGGCGAAGACTCTTCTCACGAGTTAAGAAGCACATCATCTGGGGAGTTCTAAAGTCTGTAACTGGAATGCAGGTGATGAATGACTTACAGTTTCCCTTGTCCTTTCATTTTGTTGTTAATAATTATATACAACCCTGTTCCTTTTTACTCGTATATGCTGTTTTTACCTACCACTGCAAATTTATGTGGATGTTATAAAACAAACATGCTGTCATAGTAAATTGACAGAAAAAGAACTTGAGTGAAATTGTTTTTCCAATTTCCTTTAAAATAGCCTTTACCAATCAAGAAAAGCACTGTATTGATAACATGGGTCTATTTGGTGGCAACTTTAACTGTTCTGCTAAATCCTTTAAGTGTGTATCTTTTATATGGATTATGTAGGGTCGGAAATTTAAAGACAAAGGTCAGAGTCAGCCCACTGGTGCTGGTGTTCCTGAAATTGATCTTATTTTAAGTGACAATGAAGGCCAGGCAGGAAAATCTGATCACTATCCACCATCATGGCCTAAGCGTCCAAGTGATGGTGCAGGTGATGGATTTGTAACATCCATTAGAGGACTGTTCAGTACTCAACGCCGCAAGGCAAAGGCATTTGTGCTCCGAACTATGAGGGGAGAAGCAGATAATGATTTTCAAGGTGATTGGAGTGAAAGTGATATGGATTTCTCTCCTTTTGCTCGGCAGCTCACGATTACAAGAGCTAAAAAGCTTATTAGGAGGCACACTAAGAAGTTCCGTTCCAGAGGACAGAAAGGTTTGTTTGTCACTTTCATGCTATTGCTTTTATTGTTTGTCTAGACAGTCTAGTTAATATGCAATTGTTTCATGGACAGATTTTTGCCTTTTGGATTATTTTGTATGGCCAATAAATTATTATTAAAAAAATAAGAAATCTCCCCTCAAAGATAAAAAAGAAAGCAAACTAAAATTGCTCAAGGAAAGGATGAAACGAATTTGTCTTCTCTCTACATATTATTGGGAAAAACTCAAGTCCACATTGGCTAAAGATAAGGCCAATATAGAGTGCATATAATTGGGGGTCAACCCTCACTATGTGAGCTAGCTTTTGGGGTTGAATTAGGCCCAAACCCATTTTCTAAGATGGTATTAGAGTCTCTCCTAGATCCATTAAATGGGTCATCCACCATGTCATCCACACACCAAGCCCAAAAGTGCTGGGTGTAGGTGTATTGGAAAAAATCCAAGTCGTTGACAACATTGGCTAGATAAGGTCAATATAGAGTATATAAGTGGGGGACAACCCTCACCCGATGAGCTAGTTTTTGGGGTTAAGTTAGGTCCAAATCCACATTTTAAGACATATTAGTAATATAAATTCTCTTGACAAAACTATTAGCAAAGCACCAAAGAGAAGCCATAAACACAATCCTATCCCAAATCTAACATAATTGAAAAAGACATTTGAAAGTACTGGCATTATCCAAGTAAATACTCCTGAGAAATTCAAAAATAGCTATGGATATAAAGTTCATACTCTACTCTTGCCAAAACCTTTTCTTTATTGCTCTTTTGTTCTAAGAAGTCAAGCACCAAACAATACCAGCCCATGCCCAAAAGCAAGACTGATGGGAAAGCCTTTCCAAAACCGTCTGAACAGGTGATGAGAAATTGTTCCACAGTGAAAGGATATACCATGTGTTCACCAAGAATCCCAAAAACTATTCAATTTAAAATTAGGTGATTTACAGTGTAAACATAAATGGGTACTGTTACTGAACTTGGCCTGCATGTAACACCTTGAAAGAAGAGAAGCCTGTGGTCTAAAGTTCCATCTGTAATAATTCTGTTAGTTATAGAGTTCAGCTAGTCAGCTATCCAGACAGAAGGCTTGCTATGGAGGTAGGTTTGAACTTCCAAATGCGTTTGTTGAGGAGGAACTCCAATGATTAGGAAATTGAGTGGTTTCTGAATAGAAGTTACGAGGAAGTAACTTAGGTACAGTGCGTAGGACCTTTTGGTTCTATTCTCCGATCAAAATTGATGTTTCATTTCAGTAACCCACCACACCAACCTTCAATGAAACTCAATTTTGGTCAATCAACAACACCAAAGTACTTATGGTACTGCACCTAAATTTTCTGCCTCCTTTCTCAATTAAGAAAGACGAGTAGAATTTAAGTTTTTACGAAGAATGTTCTGGCCTTTTAGGTTGTATGTGTTAAGGGGTTGTTGTAGCAGTTTTCTTTGGATTATGCAATGCTCTTTTTCTAAACATGGATTATTCTATTCTTTAGAGCTGATTGCTTGAATAAAGTAAAAGCATAATGGGTTCTAACTTCAGTAATTTCTCTATTACTTGGTTGGATTACTCGTGATTGCTTACTTACTCATGGTGGTTGCTATAATGATCATTTTTATTATGAATAACACTTGCATGTATTTAAGCTGTTTGTGAGGTGCTGTATCTACTTTGACCATCTATCCTAAACTACTTTCCTGTTTCTCTCTCTCTCTCTCTCTCCAATGATTGTGTGTTGTTTCCTCTCATTATTTGTCTTTTAAGGTAACTTATGAAAATTACTAATTACACAAATTAGTATGTTAAAATAACTTTGACAAAAATACCCTTACTAAAAGAGTTAGAATGTAGTTGTGAATCAATTCAAGTATTTGGTGGAGATACTAAAAATTGAGGGTATTAGTTGAAAAAATAATTAATGTTTTCTTGGTTATCTAAAATGACATTATGATACAACTAAAATACTCAAAATAGCATTGACATGTAATACGAGACGGAAGTAGTACTTTAGTTGATTGAATCCCCTAACATTCAAGATTATACTGGCCTTTTGAATCTAACATTTAAACAAACTCACATTATCTTTCTCAACTCTTTGAATGAATCTAGGTTTGAAATTAACCATTCAAAGCTGTGTTGTTTTTTATTCAAGGCTGTGTTGTGTTTTGATATTTGACTTCCTACATACCCCATTGTCCGGACGCTCCACGCTATACACAGGTAAGGGGGAGGGAAATTGTACGCAACTTTACCCTTGCACATGCAAAGAGGCTGTTTCCGAATTCGAACCCATGACCAATAAGTCACCAAAAAACAACTTTACCGCTGTGTTGTGTTTTGATATTTGACTTCCTGATCTTTTTTTTTTTTTTGTCTGCTAATCGAATCGCTTCATGTTCATTTGATTACTTGAGGAATGAAGTTTGAATCTCTTTCAGGTTCTACTTCACAACAGAGAGAATCGCTGCCATCATCACCGCGAGAGACAACTCCATTCGACAGTGATTCTTCAAGTGGATCCTCACCATATGAAGATTTTCATGAATAGAAATATTATCATCTAAAGGATTTCTTACTTTTCAGCTGAGCATGACGCAGGTTTCATCTAGTTCTTAAATACTCTGAAGGAACCTCAGTTGAAAGCTATAAACATCTTGAACAGAGGGGCGCTTGGAATGGAAAGAAAACTTGGGACTATGCATGCATGCATGGTTGATGTTGATTGCTATTCATTGTGTATTTTCTGTTGTCGGTGAAAAAGAGCCTTGCTTGCTTTCATCTCAGATCTAACATCTTCTATGCAACAGCGATTGCTTTCATCTCATACGTGTGTCTTCGGGTTGTATATTCCTGTAGCTTCTGGTCAATGTTCAATTTTTGGCTTCTTAATTTAATTAGAAATTAGGAGCCTAGAGGTTGACATGATTATGTATGTACATTTGATTATATTTTGGAAAATAGAATAAAAGCAATATCTTCTTTCGCACAGAGATCCTTCTTTAGAATTAAAATAAAATTGATGGACCCAACTTTGTATAAAGAGAGATTATTCTAAACCATTTTTCAAAGGAATAATGCCCGTGTAGAAAGTACTGAGCAGCAGGATATTTATTTTAGTACATCTTTTTTGTCTCTGAATATTTAGTACATTATCCTATCAAACCAATACAGAGCATTATATATTATCTTCTCAGAGAAATTATGAAACATAAGACTATTGAGCTTCCTTTTTTCTAAGAAAAATCCCGCTATCAACCAGTGAACTTCATTAAATGTTAGAATAGTTCTTCAAAGTGTGGATGAGGAGGATTAGGCGTTCGATACTTCTTAGTTTCTAGGAGATAGAAATGCGTCAGCAATACTGCCAGTGATATATTTGTTTTCGCTGATGATGATATTAGCATGTTTTTTAACACAATTTATTTCAGTTCATAATAAAAGGTCAATTAGGATTCGAATCCAGGATTATTTGATTAAGGGATATAAGTTCACTTGTGTCAACTATTATTGATATACTGTCAGTGATATAATAATAAATAAATAAAATCAATTAAAACCTCATTTCTAAAACATAGTTTGAGAAACCAAATTACTTAACAATCCTTAAATAGTCAAACTTAATAGTATTAACTATTAAGAAACAACCAACTTATTCATCAAGTAATCATTTTTAAAATAGATATTATAATTATGTTTATAGGATCCTAATCAATTAAACAATTAATTCAAAATACATAATTCCTTACTCTCATTGAGAACACAAATATTCCGTTTCTATCCCACACTGCCCAGATGTCATTAACTACCATGATAAAGTTTGTACCAATATATGATTATGTGAATACCATTAAGAACAAAAAAGAAAAATAATAATAATCTGTTTGATTTCTGATGGGACATAAATTTGAAAATGTGGGATAAATCATGGAACTACATGCTCCAATTACTTGGTTACCTCATACTATGACATCATCTGGACTACTATTATTATGTAACTTTTGGTGCATTCCTCTCCATAATGCCTGTTTTGCAGTCATTCTTTCTCTGAAAGGCAATAGACAAATATGATTTATCATGCAAGAACAACGATGTTTTTTCAGCAAACAGAAGTATTTTATACACCTGAATCAGAAGAATTTACACATCATTATTAGTCTCACAATTTCCCTATTGCTTGGCTGGTTCAAGTATATTGTTTGCAGCAGCGTGGTAAACCTGTCTTGAGCTTCGCTAATTTCACTGCAAATGGAATACAATTCATTTCATAGGCAACAGATAGGCTTGTGATACCAACGATTAGGATTAGTATTACTCTATATAGAACAATAAGTGAGGAATAGAAAACATGAACAAGTTGACAATATCAATATGGCAAAATACCTCATGAAATTGGGCTGAGGCAAATTATTAATTGGACCAGCAATCGAGCATCAACTACAACTATCGAAACTACGTTGCTTAATTACAAGTGTTAAGAGAAAGAATGTCTGAGAGAAATTGTGTATGAGGGAGGGTTACATACTTGATCTTGTAACAAAATGCGAACATTCTACCATATTTATAGTCCATGTGCGATCTAGACACACGCCCCTCACTCCTAGGATTAGATATTTGGAGCATGAAAATTGTACGACTATATTCTTTTTATTGCACTGGGAAAGTGTATCATGAAAATGGTGCACACATACAACAACCCCTAGAAAGTGTATCATGAAAATGGTGCACACATACAAGTCTAACCTAAAGAAGAAAGGAGCATTTATGTTTCACTTATAACAAATCCATAGTGAAATTGAACAGAACAATCCAAAGTTCAAAAGAAATTGTCTATCGAGCGAGAAAAAGCAGTGCTATAATTATCACACAATGGATATGAAACAAGAACTTCTATGGAAAGAATAATTAGTAAAAGTTGTGAAAGGATAATTGTTTACCGAGGTTTTACATTAAAATTCTTATTCCATGTGAGATGCCTGCAAGCCATGAACCTCATCCAAACTAATATTCCAATCAGCCCCAGTTCCCCTTCTGTTTTGCAACGATCTGTCAGCTCTGTGGCAATATTGAACCTGAGAAAAATTAAACATATTAAAGAATCATTTCAGAGTTCAACTGCAATATATGATTTTTTTTATACAAAAAAAAAAAAAAAAAAACAAAGTGAAGAGAAGGAATTTACACAACAATGATGATAGTAAGGATCTTCAATAACATAAAAAACAAAAAGGGGAAAACATTAGAAGAAAAGGAAATAAACTAACAATGACTATATTACAATGTTCATCTCCTTTCCTTTCCTTCAAGTCTTTATAATAATTGTATTGCAATGTTCTCCTGTCTATAGGCATCACTAGACAAAGAAGTCCCTAGAAAGTAACTCGGAGAATTATCATAAACTTTCTTTTAATAAAAATTAAATAAAAGGTTTTGTGAAATACCTAAGTGTCATAATCACCTGTGCATCAAAGATCTCTCAGTTTCTTTCTCTCTACGAGAAATTTCATCCAGTAACCATAAAGCAACCTCTTTTGCATCTCTATTGAACTGTATGTAAATTGAGCAGTATGTAAGGCTTTTCAGATGAACAAAATTCAAAAGTATTAAGTTACATAATTCTTTTAACTTCAAAAGGAAAAGTATTAAGGCTCTGCTACAATAGTTTCTTTTTTTATTGGCAAATGTTAGTTTTGTTAGTAGAGGGATTCTGCTACAATAGTAGGAACAAAGACTACACCATTTAATCAACATGTACAGTCTAGGCATTTATAGAAAAAGAAAATTTTAATAAGAGGCCATCATTAACACTACATTAAATATTAATAGGAGCATTCTGGTTTTAGTGCACTAATAACCTTGCTATTAATAGGAACATCCTTGTTTTAGTGGACGAAATTGATAACTTTGTCAAAATAAAATTCTTTCTATTCTCAGGTTCTTTGAGGCTATCACTGGTTCAAGGTTAATTTGGCCAAGAGCATTGTAGTTGGTTGAATCTGGTCCTTAATTCTTTCTTTTCATGCATCTTTGGCTTGTTGTCAAACCTTACACTGGCCTCATATCTTTTCAGTATATTTGGGTGGCACATGGTAATTTGGATCTTGTAGTTCAAATAGTCTCTATGTATTTGGATAACTTCGAAGGATTATTTTTATTCTTTGGGTACTGAATTTGTGCTTATTCAGACATGTTTGTTCAAAGTTCCCCTATCATCTCTCTTTTAAGCACAGTTCGCCCACTGAAAATCCTTTCCTTTTTTACGTGGCTATATTTTTTTCCTGGATTTCAACTTGCATAGGAAATTTAGTAATGATGTACATGGCTCACTATTTTGGTTTCCTTTCTCAATTTTTTATGATCCCCCAGATGAAAATTTTCTCATTTCTTTCTATTAATTTATTATTCTCTTATCCCAAAAAATAGAAGTATTTTATGTCTTATGACATTTCTTTTTTTCTTTATTGAATGAGACTGTTATATTTGATGAATTTGGCGGCACTTGAATAGTGTAGTCAAGACAATATAAAAAACACAAGATTAAAATTGGAGCGAAAAAGAATTACAGTTAATAGGACAAACAAATTGCAATAGAGTTGCAAGGGGCACTTCAAAACAAAAGAAGTAGTGAAGAAATCAAGCAAAAGTTGACAGAATTCATTGAAGGCATACAAGGATCATGGAAACATAATTGAAATGAAATATTAAATAATCAACGTTATAATGTGAATTCAACTAACTGGAATTGATCACCTGGTGTTCTATATGCTAATTCATTTAAAAATTCCCACTTTTTCAGGAACTTTTTAATTGCAAGGGGCCAAAACGGGAGAAATGTGGAACTAACATGTGGAGCTATGACCTGCATATTTAACATGAAAATGTTAAAGAAGAAAGATGAAGATGACCTTTTCAGTTGGATTGATTGGTTTGAACTCCGCAAAGAAGTTTGCCCCATTGTTTTTAATCCAATATCCACCTGTCCAGATGACAAATTGAATACCGGCAAAATTCCTTTTCTGTAAATTGACATCTACAATCTTTTTTTGGGAAAGGGGGGGTAAAAAAGGTGTATGGTTAGTATATGTCTATAACACATGAATCCACAATAGTAGGACTGTGAAACACAATGCACTTGCATAAACAACCTGAAAGGATCTATTCCCTGCAAAGTTATCTCTAAAATAGCTTTGACATGCTCCAGAAACCAGTTTTGAGTTTTCTGGCCATATCTCTTGTGGTGGCACCTTCCACAATATAGCAAAATCAGAATCAGATGATGAAACCAAAAAAACATGCAACTGCTGTAACAGAGGCTTAAGAATATGACATTATAAAACTCACCAACCACTCACTTGGAGAGGACTTACATACATCCCAGTGAAGCACCGTAGTACCTTTGTGTTTGCAATAATGAAAATGTGGCTGTTCGCCATTAATGGTTTTTGAAAATACCTATCAATGCATGAAAGTCTTAAAACTGTCCAAAAAAAAATTAGTCCTTTCGGCATGACAAGAATGGTAACAACAAAACTAACCATAATCTCATAGTTATGAACATGATATATTTGCTTTGACAATACGTCTGTTCCCCCTATAAAATTCTCAATAAGAGCTGCTGTTGATATGGTTGACATGCCCTTCAGAATGCTTTTGCAACCAATTTCAATATTGTATTTCCTAAGGTAGGAATAGTGCATACCACTTCTTAGTTGATCTCTGTTATCATTCACAGGTTTTATTCTTCCAGTTAGATAGCTATTCCGCGACTTGGTCAAGGTTATTCCTTTTGATAAGTGACTTGGGAGCTCTCTCAATGCAATATCATAATTTTGCAGCATCAAAAATGTGGAAGTATAAAAGGGACTGAAATTTGTTTCAGAAAATGAATAATAAAGGTTGCATAACCAAGTTTGGCATATCTTTGATACAACAAAACATAGGGATCATACTTTTATTAGCATAGCTACAGAAGAAAGACAACAAAAAACCATTACACAGGAAAAGACTCTATATGTAAACGAAAGACTAGGATGAATGTTACCTATCCTGGTAGGTTCACTTCAATGCATAGACTGTCATTTTATATTGAGAAATATTGCCTTAATCATGATAGAAATGAAGAGGGGTACAAGTGCATCAACAATATTAATTCCAAAGAAATTTAATATTATACTTATTGATAGTTATGGCTCTTCAAGTTGTGACTTTAATTCTTAAGGCTACTTGTAATTTGTAGAGGTTATAAGATTTGTTATTCTTAATTTACCACTTCAGTAAATGAGAGCAAATTTGAAGGTACCCTTGCAAAGAGTATCTATATATATGACATACTTTGAATTTGTTATAGGACGGAATGATTCAGAATCTGATTTCACTATCTTCTTGCACCTTTCTCTTTCCTTTTTCTTTCTCTCTACTCTATTTGCATTGTGCTTTTTCTCTAATCCCTTTGATGTTCAACATGTCACATTTTCTAAAATAAGCTACATGTACACAACACCATATTAATATAAAGTTAGCTAAAATTATAATTTACGACTCAACGAAAAGCCTTGTACCGCAAGTTGCATTCCTTCAATTAGATCAAAATGAAGAACACGAGGAGAAGCCATGGTATTGTTGCTTGACCCAGACGGTGCTATAGCTACTGTTTCAATTCGCAATAAAACGCCAAATGGAAAGAGAAGCATTGATTTTCAATTTTTATAGCTAGCAATTTCCTTTATAAAGATCCTTTATTTTTTTAAAAATTTGTTTTATGCATGAAAGAGATGCTGCAGACAGAAAGATTGGAAGGACCATTTTCCAGGTTGAGCGCCACAGCTAAAATTAAAGTATGGAAAAAGAACAGAATGCTTTGCTTTGCTTTGAGAGCAGAATTTCGAAAGATGCTACAAGTTGTATCGACGAGAACACTTGTTAGCGAAATATAAACCATCAATTTTTTGTTTTTCTGACGCAATCAATTTGTTGTTCAAGTATTACACTCCCTCTTAAAGAAAAAATAATAAAATTATACAAACAATTCTTTAAAATATTGAATATCTGATTTTTTTTACGTCAAATACTGTATCTAGATAGAATATCTATAGATTTAATTCCTAAGTTAATATATTTTATGAAATTTCAGAGTCTAATTTGAAAAATTGTTCAATATCATTACTGATATAACATCAAATAGGCATTTATCATTTATCATGTCAATAAAAAAATTATTGATAGCATAAAATACTAATGAAAATAAGATGAGTGACAAAATATATATTTTTTACTTCTATGTTGAAAAGTGAAAACTCATCACTAATCACCATCATGATTAGATTTATTCTTATCAAAAAGTGAGAATTTATATGTTATAAATACTTATTTTGACACATTTTTTTTCGAATGAAATCATGTTATTTATCATTTTTTATTAACAAATATTAATTATTATTTTATTAATTTTTATGGGTGAAACAAATTCGAACCCATGACTTTTATCTCTCTCATTCTTAAAAACACCACAAAGGCTTGAGCTCTTTCATTTCTAATCCAGGAAAGTTTTGATGTAATCAATTTCACATCAATGTCATGCTATAGTTTAAAAAAAAAAAAAAAAAAAACATTGCTTTTTAGTTATAGAATTCTAACATAGTCACCTAGGGAGAATCTGTTTGAGTTCTTTCCACACCTTTGAAGCATCGTTGGGTTATATGATGCTCGTAGCAATTAATAGGGAAATGGTATGATTGATCTGGAGAAAACAAGATTGTTGAAACGTTTTCCAAGCATTGTGTAGGAGATCTTGATCATTTGTCTTAGTGATGTTTCCATCAACAAACTCAAATATGTTTCTTATTAGGGAAATGGGGTATATACAAATATTTTTCTTTTATTATTGAGTTGCGTTAAATACACTATACAAATTTTTAATACACTATATGTGAACAGTGTTTTGACGAAAATGTCCTTCACGGTTTAAAGGTTCATACGAATTGCCGAATCCGTAAGGTTTTTATGGATTCGACAATCCGTATATGTTTTTTTTAAGTAATACGGATTGGGCAATTTGTATGATCCATACGGATTGGACAATCTGTATGGTAATCCGTAAGTAAGTTTTTTTTTAAGTTAAAAAATATTTTTTTTCAAATAATTTAAAATAATGGCGCATCCAAGTCTCAAACATGTGACCTTCAAGTTATTAAAGCGACGCTCCAATCAACTGAGCTAATAAGTCAATTATGCTAAAAAATAATTAATGTTGATACATATAACACTAAATTTTTTAATATATATTTAATTCACATATAAGTTTACATAATAAATTACGTTAAGAATATTAAAGTAATAGCATGAGAAATAACTCAATAATCAAAATAAAATTTAAATTATATTAATTATATATAACTCATTAATTGATAAAATTAAAATAAAAGAGAATCTTAGTTGATAGGATCATAACTAACAATTATTCTAATTGATAAAATAAAAATAATACTCCTAATTAATAAAATAAGAATCTAAAATAAGAAAAGATAAAGAAGTTAGATAAACCAAACAATTAAAGATTTAGATATATGTAATAAATATACATTAAAAAATTTAGTATTATATGTATCAACATTAATTATTTTTTTAACATAATTAACTTATTAGCTCAATTGGTTAGTGTCGCTTTAATAACCTAAAGGTCACAAGTTCAAAATTTGGATGTGTCATTATTTTAAATTACAGATTCCGTAACCTTCAAATCGTGAAGGACATTTTTGTCCACATACTGTTTACATATAGTGTATTAAAAATTTGTATAATGTATTTAACACATCCTTTTATTATTTGAAGAGCCATGGTCCTTCACTGCTCTAGCCCAATTGTGGTAGTCTGTGAAGAGAATAACAAAGTCACAAAAAGGATGGAATTGTGACCCATAACAATTTTTTTGGCTAAAAATACTCAATTGAAGTTGATATCGAAACAATTCTTAATGAAACTCTTTCAGAAATGATTGTTCAATGATATAAAGCTTATTTAAATTTTAAAATCAGTGTAATTCTTTGAAATTGAAAATATTAGTTCGAAAGCAGGATATAATTCAAAAGCTAAGTAATAATAATAAAAGTATAGGGCACAGGATACTACAGAAAGAAATTTCTATACTAATACGCCCACAAATCTCGATACAAGGATTTAAATTGAAGGGAAGTTACTAACAACTATCTTCAACGAGTAAATCAATATAGATGGCAGATTTTCATCAAGTCTATTTTACACGTCTGTATAGCATGATTAAACCATTAAGAGTTTAAAATCTATAAGACTCTTGTATTTACTTTTTGTTGTTGAAACATTTATACCAAACACCCGTAACATCTATCACGTCTCATATCAATGACTGTTGGTTCTGAGTTGAGTGTATATTTCCAACCACTTCTTTCAGTAAAAGTCTTTCCATTTCCAATCATTTACTTGCATTTCAATTTACAATTCTTGCAACTTACATTATCAGTCAACCTCTACTACTCGCTTCAGTGTGCTTTCATCTATTGTCCATCAAATTTTCTGCTCGAATATACTTGTAGCTTCTAAAAAATAGCAATTTTGAGCTTCGTATTTGGTTAAAAATGATACCATATCAATCAAATAAATACGAATAAACACAATGTTGCTCTATATATCAACACGAAAAAGTGGAATTATCTCGATGCCAAACAAAAATCATAGCCAAAAAAGAAAATAGTCATCAATATACATGTCTAGAAGAAACTAAATGATTCATGAAGGCTCCCAAAAACAAAAGGGGTCCATGCATATGCAGACAAACACATACAAATGACAGAGAACATGATTCGTACATTAGAATTTAGCATATGAAGGATACTACCGGTAAGTTGTTTGACCTGCATATTAGAATTCAGGTTTAAAATTGAGATTGTATTCAGTAAGGGGGGTCTTATGGACATCCAGATGTATTGTCAATTGTCAAATGAGACCACAGATGCTTCACTTAAGTTAGCAATTTTTCCCCCTTGTCTGATATCTAACATCTCTAAGTCATTTTATTCTTAGAATCCAGAATGAAGGTTAAAGGCATTATAAGACGATATTTTTGCACTCTTCACTCACATCTAGTAGTGGATTTGGGTTGATGCTTCTCGATTGTATCTTCATTTGATTCACCTATATAGTTCAAGATCCCCAAAACAGTGAAATCAAGGAATTGAAACAAAGCAAATATAAACAATAATTGAACATGGAAGATGAGAGCCATAGGTCTGCAATTATTTATCTGTTGGACGATGTGAGCTTCAATAGTGATAAACTGATGGACAATGCGTTATTTATATGTTGGACGTGGCTCAAAAATTTGGAGAAAGGATTTGACATTCCTTTCAATTTCTGGTCTAGTAATTTGGGAGAGGCTTTTGTAACCAGAGGAGGGTTTAGCATATAGCTTTTCTTTCCCTTCCTAATTGGGGGGGAACCTAAATCCAACCAGATTTTTGGCAACTCAATTCATGAACTATTCATGTATTAAGTTGCCATAGGTCTGCAATTTGTTGCTAGGATTGTTTATGTATCAGTACTACTTGTATTATGTTCTCCTATAAATATATATATTATTTTTGCTGATCAAAAAAAAAAAATTGAACATGGAAGATATCAATACTTGTGATCGAAAATCAATCACTTCGCAATAATTTTTTTTTGCTCTCCTGCATTTGATCAAGTTATGATGTGAAACTTCAGTACGCAGATCCTTTGGATGAGTAGCATCATGAAAATGAAATCAAACACAAAGAAATTTGGGGGGTAAAACTCCAAATATGTTATAATCCCTTTTACATTATCACCAACTAACAAAATGTACTTGCACACAAATTCGTCTCATTTTCTAAATTCAGAGTACTCCGCATGCTTGCATAGCTGATCATCAACTTCAATCTAACCAAATGTCCAAATAGATTAAGTATATTTCAAAATCAAAAGTACCATATATCGGAAACTCAAAGTAAGTAAGATGAACATTAGTGCCTCAATTTCAATAATTAGTTTGAGACTGATTTTAATACATCTATAATTTGTTTCTCTACCAAAAGAACTTGCAATCTATCCGCTAATAATTATTCATAACCAGATGAACTAAGGGAAACAGAAACACAGAAGGAAGTAAAAACCAAAGCAATTACAATAATTCACATTTCACCTTGCGAAGTCTATCATGTCAACTTTTGCTGATGGCGAGTTTTGAAGCAAAAAATCCACTATCCCATCAGGCATAGGCCGCGGAGATGGTTTCAATGCTGCTTTCCATGACTTGGCAGCTTTCAGTCTCATGGAAAATATAGGTGAGAGTGGTTTCAGTTCCTCTTTCAAAGACTTCAAGTTACCCAAGCAAGGGAGTTTAATATTCAACAACTCAGGAATTAAGAAGAGAACCTAAGCAAAGAGGGATGAGGTAAATTAGAAGCAAGTTACAGCAAATAAAAAAAAAAAAAACAATAAAGTAATAATAAAGCCTCAGAACATGCTTATGCTCTATTTAGATAAAGTTCTCTAAAAGTACTAATAGGAAAAGAAAATAAAAAAAGGTAAAATGAATCGAGCTTCTCTTGTAAGCAAAAATCAACTTATGCACTTAATTTTCATAAAAACTCTTATCTAACTTTTCTAAAAGCTGGAGTACACAAGTTGATTTTAGCTTGGGTGAGAAACTAAGTGCATGTTTCGAACCAAATGTGCAACGTACATCATCACCCTCTCTCCATGTTTACCAGAAGCAATGTGAAGTAGCTTCTGCATCAATTGAACCTATTGAATTGATTTTTTATTGTTGATGTGGAATGGTGGTGATGTTCCAAACACGCTAAATGTTACCTTCTTATTTTCTTATGCTAAAAGGGCTTATGTAGAAATTAATCTATCTAAACATAGCCTTAGTTAAGGTGTATATATATACCTGAAGAGTACTTGCAGAGACTGTCAATGATTTCACATTGGCAAGCTCTAACAGCCAACTCAACAGAATCAAAGGAGACTCCAACGAAGTAGACCAGATTTCCGCATCAATACTCACTCTTTCGAGCAAAGAAAGATTGCTCCCAAGCAGTTGCTGATAAGGTGCACCGGTGAAAGCAAAAGCGCAAAGATTCGGCGTAGACAGCACAATTTTGTAAAAATCCTCCGACTGATCAGACCGCATAGTCAAACTCACAAGCGTAGCACTCGAAATACAGAGAATTCTCGCATCCTTCACAGTGCAATAGTCAATAGTCAAATCACACAACCTGCGGCAAGCATAAAACGGTTCAGCCATGTCATCATCATCAGCATCATCGCCTTTACAGAAGGTGAAGAGCTGAAGATGCAAGGTGGTTAACGCCGTGAGATTCAGGGATTTCGGAAACAGCGTATTTGACGATCCGTTTGAGGAGCTGCGGCTCGATGCAGCCGTGGCGCTCGAAATCGAGTTTGAGGAGTGCGAGCGAGGCGTCGCGGAGGGAGAGGAGGCGCGAGACGAATTTGTGAAACTCTTGAAAGTCCAGAAGTCGGAGGAGTGCAGAATTAGGGTTGGAAGACGCTTCCAGAGGTCCTTCCATCGTGTCGACAATACGCAGGTTCTTACGGCGTGTTTGGCGTTCAGGAATGTTAGTATGTGGAGCAGAACGCATTCGGGTGAGTCGCTCAGTCTGTCTTCTTCGTTTCTGCTCTTGCTGTGGCTGCGCTTTCTCCGTTTCATCTTACTCGTGCGCTAGATTACGCCTTCGGAGAAGAATCTCAGCGGGAAAGAAATAGGGAAATGGAAATGAGAAATTAGGAATACTGATGGTTGAGAACATGTTTGAAAATACGTTGCAAAATTACGTTTGAGGACTTACATTGAAACAACCGTACTTGGAATTATTTTTAACTGCAAAACTTCTTCGTTGTGAGCGATTCGAAGAAGGGAATGAAATGGAGGTGTTATGAACCCTGTTTTGTGTTGGTACGGAACGGAAGGAACGCGTAGTAGTTGAGAAGCGGATATCAATAGTAGTTGCGTTGCGTTGCGTTTCGTTTTCGGGTTTTGGTGGGTTGATGGTTTTAATTTCGCGCGGACGGGTTGGGGTGGGGTTTTTAATTGCGCGGTATAGTGTTCGTTGGCGTTGGTGCTAATAAAATTGTTTTTCAAAGAAATTTGGGTTCCTTGCTATTAAGATTCATATGCGTTAAATTAAATTAAGTTTCAGGGTGTTACCAAAAGAAAATAATTAAGTTTCAGGGTTCAAGTTCAACTTGTTATTACATTTTTTTTTATACAGTGACAACAATCAAAAAATTGAACCTGAAACCTTATACATGTCACTTAAACTTCAACTATTGGACCGATTCAAAAAAGTTATTTTATTTTTAATTAGTCAAGTAGTAAACTTTCAGGTATTTATAAAAATACTAATAATTGGCGAGCAGTTACTTAAAATGTCCATTTGTTTTAATTAAACAAGTTTGAATTTAATTTCAATTATATGAATGACCTAAGATGCCCGTGAACTTGGCATTAAAATTTTGTAAACAAATATTACGCATTAGGACCTAAATTATTTAACAATTTTCAAATTAGATTTTAGTCTATTTTTTTGTAATTGAGTGCCTGAACTTTCATTTATTTTTTCATTGATCCTTCCATATCACGGTTGTAATAGAAAATTAATTGTTGAGTTAGTTGTATAAATTTGCAAGATTGTTATAAGGTGAAACAAGAAGAGACTTGTGAAATAAGACTAGTATTAAGGTTGAATGGACATGTAGATGTGAGAATATTGGTTGAAGAACGTGTTTGATGTAAACCCTATTTCTATTTTTCTTTTCTCCCTCACCTCTGCACAAGTGCATCGGACATAGGATAGAAAAATCATAATAGAGTAATGAAGCACTTGCATAGGTAAGTTTATTGCCCGTGCAGCTGGATGATTTGGCCAGTATTTCTGCGTAGTCTTTTTTTCTTTTTCCCCACCTTATGTACAAGGATGCAAGATATCATAATCGATCTCTAACAGACAGGTTTCAGATGGAAAATCAAAAGAAAAAAAAAAACAATCGGAAAGGACTTGAGTATCAAGATGGATTGACAGTTAATATTGTTAACGAAGGTCAACAAAGGCCTCATTGAGGTTACAGTGTCTTTGACTTTGAGCACTATTTGGCACCTATCCGTTATATCACCCTACTAGTTTTGGGTGTGTTTCTCTTCATTCACGGTATCTGTATGGCAAAAGAAGACTCAGCGATAAAAAAATAATGAATCTAGAAGTATGAAGACGAAATTAATTGCATATAACAATAACACTAATGAATATTATTGTAGCGTAATTTTTTTAACCCAATGGATTGTCCAAGTCCAATGAAACATGGGGTGTGTTCCGTTCGGCTGACATTACGTAATTGACAAATACTGAAACAAATTTAAAAATTTAGGACAAATAAAACTTCTTAATTGCCAAAAAAAAAAAAAAGGTTATATTATTATACTCTTACCGTACAATAAATTCAATTTGAACTTGCTCATAGTCTGGCAGCAATTAGTTGTAACTAACATGAGCAGAAGTTAGTAGACTTGAAGGTAGCGTAAAAATTCCAACAATTTTATTTGATTATAACTATGCTTAATATAATATCAGGATATTGGGATATGATGATGACAAGAATGGCTATTATTTTCGGGCCACCACAACAGCAATGATAACATAAATGTGAAAGAACATAGAGAAGACGACAACCAATATTTATTTATATGTATATGTACATTTGGATCTAGTCTATCTGTACTAATTAACATATCCAAATGTTCTCACCAGGAGCACAGCAGCACAAGCCTAAACTTCATCAAAGGTCGTGATTAGCACACCGTTGCGTTGATATTCAAACCAGCAACCCATCCTTGAGTGGCATAGCATAGCATATCACCGAAATTTCATCTCTAAAATCAGGGTAGCAGAGCTTTGATCTCAATGAAATTATTATAGTCAGGGACAAGCAGACAGCATTTTTACAACACAGGCCCTAACTAATGAATATTTTATGATATAAACACAGGAGATAATCGGATAACATATACACAAACAATATCTTGGCACTTATACCAGCATCAATATCGCAGACTACTACATAATGTTAGACCGGAACCGCAGAGCTTCTTGATTGACACTTGCTAATCTGTAATCATTTCCATTTCCGAGGGCTACAATTATTCATAACCCCGAATTTCCTAATTGTCTCGGGTATGTATCACGTTCACTGCTTCTAGATCTGCATCTGATTAGTACACCAACAATATACTACAGAGGGGACCATTATATAAAACCCCTCAACTTAATGAATCACTTAGTACCATCTAATCAAAGTTTCCTGGAATGTCAATATCTGTATCTGAAGGATTAGAAAGCTCGACCAGAGGTTCCTGCTGATCAAATAAACCCCACGTAAGAGGTAACTACTCATATGCATCTTATAAAGAATTTTGTTACCTACATAATCATTACAGTTGGCTACATTTTAAGTTTCATTGGTAAAGTGGGGCTATTTAAACCCAGAAGAAGCCACCTGTACAGTTGTGTAGGTAAGATTACTCAAATAGGAATACCTGTTCATTCTCATTTGTTGAAGAATGACCAATTCCCAGTGGCAGAACGTTCGCAAAGTGTTCTGCAGTTTCCGGCAATTCCTGAACAAGAAAATCACCCCAATACCCATTAGACAAGTATCACAATTCATTAATTAGAAGCTTTCAATTTCTCAATCTCAGAGAAAAGATGTTGGAATACTCCAAATCATCTGTAAAAGAATGTGTGTGTGTGTGTGTGTGTGTGTGTCCAGAGAGAGAGAGTGAGATTAAAACTACCTCATCACTGGGGTTTACAGCATGATTACTAGAACCATCTGCTGCATTGGACTTGGAAGGATCTTCAGAACTACCCTGCATACCCCACAAAAGGTTTCATGAAAATGAAAATACATTTGCACTGCTGAAAATGAATTTGCAACATGTAAAAGATTCTACTTGCTCATCATGGATGCCTGGCAATTCCCCTTCAAGAACAGAAGTAGGCTTGACATCAATAGGAGTGTCCTGCAAATTCCATACAGGTTGATAGGTAAACCACCTATGTATATAGGACTATGATGTAATTAAAAGGACCTAACAATATGCACCAGAGATTTTCAGGTAAGGCTGTTAAAAACAACTAGTGTTCAAGTCCCAAATCAATTCAAACAACCCAACTCAAACTATAAAGTTGGTTTATTTGCTTTTCACCCATGTTAGGGTTTAGGTTGTTTTGGAATTCTTTTGAAAAAGAATTGGTTCTGGTTAGAAATAATTTTAACCCAAATCTTCAAATTGAACTACAGTGTTCAATAATAAATCTTTTAC
Organism: Glycine tomentella; assembly: GCA_007407185.1. Lineage (NCBI taxonomy): Eukaryota > Viridiplantae > Streptophyta > Magnoliopsida > Fabales > Fabaceae > Glycine > Glycine tomentella. Next base: position 742,664 of record PYAF01002533.1, read on the forward strand.
AAAGAACTAAATGAAAGTTATTATCATGTCAATGTATACTGTTTCCATCTGTTTGTGACAATCAGAAGTCTAAACTGGTGAATTTATTTATTTGTATCATCTTCACTGAAATTTAATTGCAAATGTTGATAAAAAAAACATTTTATTTAGATACAAATATATTATTTGATATTAGTGTTGTATGAATTATCCATGCATGTCAGAATTCTTTAACTAGTAAGTTTCATCCAGATACCTTATTGAATGGGATTTTGACCTGTGATCTTGGACTTTGTTAAGAAAGGGGAGTAACTGAATCGTAATTAGAACATCAATAACTAGACTTATGACTATATTTTATCCTATTCTGATAAATTTAATTTTCCCATCACAAAAATATGGAACTGATAATTAAAAATATAAATAGAACTTATCCCCCTTCGCATTTACAATTGGCTTCCAATCAAAGAATAAATCTGGAAAAACATTAAGCTCTCTGTCTTACATACCAGATCACTTTGCTCAACAGAAAGATTCCTTCCGCCCTTACTGAGATCTCTGAGTGTGCCCTGTCGGAGTTAAGTGGATTCAGGGTAACCGAAGATATTTGCAAGGTGCAAACAGTTAATGAGATTGAGGATGCAGTGCATAAACAGGAATGCAAGGTAAAAAAGAAACACAAATTAATATTCTGACCAGCATATCATATAGTTAGAAACTAGCCACTGCTAAGGTGAAAGAGCATCTACTATAAAGCTCCAACCAGTTCCTATACGGCTATACCATTGGGACCATAGTCCAAAGTAGTTGTCAATTATCTTTTGGAGGGGGTTATATGAAAGGGGAAAAATATTGTACATCAGATTTTGATAATTCTATATGGCCTTCCTGAAGACTAGAATTTTGACATAACACGATGGTATCATTTCAACCATGTAGCTGACTCCATTTAGAGGAAAATATTTTTGTTGTTGTTGTTGTACTTCAAATGAAATATAGAAGTTCAAGTTCACAGCAAGCATTTCATCACATCCAAACTTATTAGCACAATGACTAACCTTGTTAGCCCACATAAGGCCGCATGCATTACATAAAGTCCTTGGTCCAGCTGGCCCCCGACGCATTGCAGGAGTATTATTTTCACTGACACCACAATGGTGACATCTACTTCTAGAAGGCATGAAAAAGCAATGTGGATAATATTTACAGAAATGCAATTAAATCATACACGCAAAAAAACCACGACATTAGGATAAAATAATATATATGTAGGAAATTCAAGCTTTAAAACTCACACAGATTCAGAATGAGAAGTGCCATCTTGACCAGAACTCTGTGCAGAATCCCAATTAGATGAACCTGGGCTTTCCTTCAAGGAAGCAAACTGCCCATTCTTCCGATGCATCCTAGCAAGAATAAAAGACAGCAAAAACAGAACAGAATTTTTTTTTATATAAATATAGAAGAACAAATCAAACTTCAAAAACAACCTGCAATCAAATAAAACCTACAAGAAGCCCTCAAAATGGCACTCAAGTACCAACTATCAACACAAAGCATTATGTTCCTCAGTCCTTAGCTGTTGAGAAATATGCTCACTGATTTGACTTTACCTGATAACAACTCAGGCCTAATATTTCATGATAAGAAAGTCCAATGTAAAAACAATTTTAGCCAGACCAGACACAGACCCTCTTTTACAATATAAATTCTACATATAAGTATATAACAATCAAGTTCAAATATATTAGGTTTGTCCTCTTAGTCTGAATAACTTTTCTATAACTTGCTTACCACAGGAACATATACTGCTAGAGATGACGACATCATAAAAAAACTAGCCTTTCTATTTTTATTTTTATTTTTGTGGCATTTCAATGGTGTTAGTGCTAAACAGTTTATCACTGGAACATAATGCTAGGGAATATAATAAGCAAGTGCTAATTTTTTGACCTCCTTATGGATTAAAGCACATTGCTTTTCTCTACAAACACCCTTGATAGTTTTTGTGAAGGGGACAGGGAAAGTCTATTAAGTTAGTTTATTTCTTTCTCTAAAATAAAAAATAAATGTAAGCAACAGTCTTGTCAGGAATATTATTCAGATGCCAGCGGCACAAAAATGTGTAGACATGATATTATGTCCTAGATGCAAAACATACAAATGACTTTCAAATTTCAACCACAATTATACAGAGCATAAATGGTGAGACAATTGAGTGACCGTATTGTTTTCAGAGGCAAGTCAATTTCCATTGGACAAAAGTCATCAACTATTTGGGTGAAATGGTGCAAAATGGAATTTTATTTACCTCTGTGCCACCTCTTTTCTGACGGAATACCTAATTTTCTTGTCAAAACATCTTTCCTTGCGTTTCTCACGGAACCTGACCAAGGATGCTATTCTTCGTGAAAGGTTTGAACGCTTTGGAGTATCACCCATGCCCTAGAGATTTTAGTAAAGTGCTCAAATGCCAGCATAAAAAGGCATTACAAGTTATAAAACTGATCTCGTTAAGTAGATGTATACATTACCCTGTTACTTTGGTCAAATGGTAGTTCAACTGCAGGCACACTTGCCTGCACATCACGTCCTCCCAAAAGCAGCAAGACAGCTTGCACCTGCAATGTTAAATTTGATCACCAAGCATTCCTCAGTTATCATCCTTGTTGAAAAGCCACCTTGACTGTGGTCACTCCTAGATAAAAAGGGGTGTATTGAAGTCTCGTATTGTGGCAGTAGCCGTGGGCAAAAAGAGGACGTGTTGAAGTTGGTTTGAGATACTGCCTAGATAAAAAAAAAAAAAAAAAAAAAAAAAAAAAAAAAAAAAAAAAAAAAAAAAAAAAAAAAAAAAAAAAAAAAAAAAAAAAAAAAAATACGTATCCATTTGGCCAAAGACTACTCGCTATGCGAAGGTAAAGGGGAGGGATATTATACACAGTCTTACCCTTGCATATGCAAAGAGTCTGTTTCCAGATTTTGAACCCATAATCAACAAGTCACCAAGACACCATCCAAATAATGCCAAAATAGAGTATATATATAAGTGGGGAGCAATCTCGCCTTATAAACCGATTTTGTTAGGCTGGTTAGGCTCAAAAACCCATGTTCTAACAATCCTTTTGAATAATTGAGAAGTAAATAGGTCTAATTTAAATGCAGGTTTCGTTGTAACTTTATTCCATAATATTGGTTAATCTTCTATGTTCTATCACTCCGTTTTAAATTACCAGAACTCTGAACCAATTTATGATTGGTAACTTCATTGTTAATGTCAAAGGTTTGCTGATAACTCTTCTGACTTGGATTGTGGACACTAAGAACATTTTTAATGGAAGAATTCATTTTGGGCTTTTGGATTACTTTTTGTAGGTCTTATGAAACCACATAAGATACAAGAATTTTTGTCATGTTTGCTCTAGTGGTAGAATCTAATTTGGGTTCTTGTAATTTACTTGCACAGAAAAGGATAAAAATAAAATATTTCTTTTCTTTCAAATGACATTAAAAAAAAATTGACAAAAGTGAAATTCGTGAGAGTTCTTTTCTTGAAATCCAACTTCAAGCATGAAGAACTCTTACGCAAAAATAATAGTAGATCTAATGAATAGAGATTCTTGAGCTCAAGAATTCAACTCAATAACCCGTACTAAAGATGCTCTAATTATGCTTAAGAAACAACACACTTTTAATATATTCTTTTATTGGTTAAAATTTATGTGGGATCCACCGAATAAAGAGTGAGATCTAGCTAGTGAGATTCACATTGAATTTTATTTGATAGTGTGCTGCTAGCATTTCTTTCTATGAAACACAGATAACGACAAAGACACCAAACACTAAGACGCAATTAAAGTCTAAAACATACGACACGAGAATACTTGATATATATATATATATATATATATATATATATAAAATAAGTTCTTAAGCTTTATAATATTCATATGATAATAAGCCTCGTAAAGAAGGTAATAAGACTCTCATATCCCACAATACAAGAACTTTATCTCTTTACATAGAGAATATAAAAAAATAACAACGTGATAAGTTCTTTAAAAAAAGTCTAAAAAAAACAAGAGAAACCATTATTGAATATAAAAATCTAAAGAAACAACTTGAAAATTTAATTTTTAGGTTGATTTTTTAAAGGATTTTTTTTTTTTTTAAATGTGTCTAACGTATGTCTGAGATGTGTTCGAGCATTTTCAAAACCAAAAAAAAATGGAAACTACAAAAACGTATATGATACATGTTCGTCGCATGTTGGTGTCAGAAAAGTGTCAGTGTCTGACAAGTCATTTAGCCGGTATGTCCGTACTTCATAGATTTCTTACTAGCTTAATTTTTTCTATATTCTGTCAGACATACTAAGTTAAAATTTCAAATCCTTAAATTATTCGTTATTGGAATAATACTCAAAAGATGAAAACATAGGCTAGTAGGCTACATCTATTGTTCCTATTATTAAGCCTTGCCAGATCAAACCCATGCCCCGCATAGTATCATTCATTTTGCATTACCACAAAAATAAGATTAGATAAAACTGCTATGTTGATTGAATTTTACTTGACATTTAATTATCTCTGCTTTGAATATATTGGTAATCAGCATGCCACTTGGCATTTAATTTTATAGAACCTTGTGTTAATTTTACAGTAGTAGTAAAACTTAACAGTTAACAACACTCCCCATCCCCCTCAATTTGTTAAATTTAACGAAAATCTACAATAATCATAGTATAATAATAAAAAAATAAAAAAAATTCAAATTACGAGAACTTTCCAAGAAAGTAAAATTACCTTCTGAGGAGTGATAGCGGGAAAGACATAAACCTCGCCCTCGAAAGAAAGAGTGAGCTCGCTAGTTCTGGAAGGCATAGCCACTACCGCTTCATGATTTACAGTCGCCGCGGCATTAGCAGCAACGTTCACTGAATTAACATTCGCATCCTCCAACTCATCCATAGCGTCATCATCACCACCGTCGTCGTCGTCGTAATCGTCGTCGACGGGTATAGCAGGGTCCTCGAACTGCAGAGGCTGCGGATTCACGGTCGCCATCGATTCCTCCACGCGCCTATCGGAAACCCTAATTTGGGAGCCGGTGATGCATGGTTTACGTGACGGAAATTGGAAGCGTGAAAATAAGTTTCGGAATTCGTGGAAGAAAGAGAGAGCAGAGAACTGAATGAAATGTGGATATCTGTTTGTATTCTGGAGAGAGAGCAGAGCAGGGGTTGTGTTTCCTGGAACGCACTCAAAATGAGAGTGAAAGTTGGTTTGACGGCGTGAGCGTGTCGTGAAATGAAAGTTGTTTCTGCTTTAAGACTAGTAGTACTTAAGAACATAGAAAGGACAAGTATTAGTAGGAGTTAGTTATTATCCATTGTGATAAGGTTAAGGTAGTGAGCGTAGGTACTACTTCTCAAGTTAACGGTTCGCAGAGGAGTGTATCTGCGATCTGACGTCTGATGAGTGCTGACAATTGGTTAGGGAATTAATTAATAATTGATCAAGGGGAATAGCGGAAATAACTGGACAAAAAAAATCATAAAATGATAATTAAGTTTCATATAAATGGATGATTTTTAACAAATTTTAATTAATCACTAAGAATATCTGCTAGGAAGTTATTAATTCTAAGCAATGTTACTTAATTCTTTGTATGATGACATGAAATTATACTTATATAAATATCATTATTTAATAATATTTATATCATAAATAATATATTTTATAAGTATTATAGAATATATAAAATTAAGTTAAGAATTTATTTTAATAATCTTAACATTAAAATGAATTTTAATATAAAGTATTTAAATTTATATAAAATTATAAGATTCATTAAATTCAAATAAACAATCAATTTAACTTACTATACATTATAAATATTCAGTAAGTGTTAAAAAAGAGTGTCAAGAGGATGTTGTATAGGGTCTTGCTACCGTTCCTCTTTAATTCACTAGCAATTTAGCAAATATCCTTGACAAACGTGTTTGTTAGTAAGATTATAAAACAACATTAAAAATAGTGTTGAAAATTGCTGCGTTATCATTTTTATAGTTGTGAATTTCAGTGATGATGTAACGTGTGACGGTCTGGCCTGAGCATTATTGGAAGTGGGAACCAACCATTTATAGATAGTTCGTGGAATGAATATTATGATGTTGGATTGGAATCTGCTTTCTGGTTCGTTGGTCTCTTGGATTCTGTTTGTCATTTTCTCTTGATTAAAAAACCTAAAATTATTGCACTTACTATCTTAGATGTTTACTACAATACAATTATGCTTTTTGCATTTATGAAACACAGCAACTGGCATGTTAAGATATTTTTGGTACATCCGAAGATATAGCCATATAGACATGTAGCAAAATTAGAACATATAAATAAGTAAAAAAAAAAAAAAAAAAAAAGGTAGATTGATGTATAGTTAGAGTATAATATATATTAATGTAAAGTAACATATGCATCCATTAATATTAATATTTCACCAAAAAAATATTTATCCATAATTCCATAAATATATAATGGGAGTGTATTTTATTTTATTGATAGCTGCATCACTTTACCAGCATCTGTCTGTATAATAGCCGTAGAAAGTAGCATCTTTTGATTGGACTTTGGACAGTCCAGAAGAGAAAGTGCAAACACTCCTTTATATAATCTTTATATTAGTTTGAAAAAGACACCACATTTAATTCCCATATTGTAAAAATATTATGTATAAAAGTTTTCTATTTAAAATAGTTTAAAATAAACCCTAAATATTAATTATTTAAGTTTTTTTTCTAGAAACAGGTTTACTGCACAAAATAACTTAAAAGTCCTACCGTATGACATTTTTTACACTTTAAAATGTATTTTTTTAAAATATATATATATATATATATATATACATATAAAATGTATCTTTTCTAAAATAAAATAAAAAGTAACACAATCTTCACTAGTAGTCTAGTACATAGAAATACTAGTGTATCAGATAAGAGCGTAACAAAAGGTAATCTTGATTATATTATTAAACTAGATGGTCAACATTATTTTTAACCACAAGTCTTTACCTTTTTTTGTTTTTAGGGAACACAGTAATCTGTGCTATTCACATGGGATTATATGATTAGGAATTCATTTATATATTAATGTAAATAAGGATGAATGGGGGTAAGGGTGAATCCCTCAATTTTTTTTTATTTTATACTAAATTTTAAATAATGAAATAGCAAGAAGACAAAGCGACCACATATATACCAATCCTGTTACTTGCATAGGTACTTGTTTAGAAATTACCCACGAGTATAAAAATCTATGGATATCCATGTATACTTTCTAAAAAAAAAAAAAATCAACAAAATTTTTGTAAGCTCCAAACACATGTTGCAAATTTCACTATAAATTTATAAATTAAAATTGTAATAAATAATCACTTAAACCATTTTTTTTTAAATTATTTCCATTTTTCTAAAACAAAAATAGTTTAAATCTGTACGAGTAATCCCAAACGTTTGATGATTCTTCATTATTTTGTCCAATGCGACTATACTGTCATCTTTACCAGTCCAACGACTAAAACCATAACCTCGTCTTTTGTTCAATCTTAAATTTGGTTTTGAAAACATCAATTCCATCGCTAACATCTTTGCCTAAGCTTCGGTTAAAAAGTTCAAAATTGTAAGGAGCAGGAGGGCTCGATCCCAAGTTCCCAACATATAAACATTCCAAAATAAAAAATAGGGAAGTGGAAAATTTTTCCACTAGAACTATTGCATGTTGTTGCGCACATTTTTCACGAAACTAAACTAAAACCACAAACCACTGTATGAGGATCAAGTTCATTTCAAATTCCAGTTTATACATTCATTGACAAACAGTTAATGCAACTGTCCGAGGGTATAGCAATAGATCTCTTGTATTAGATCAAGTCATTCCAAATTCCAGTTTGTACGGTCATAGATAAACAGTTTAATGCAACTGATCAGAGAGTATATAAATAGACCTCTTGTATTGACGAGAGCTTTGCTATATACTGTACATTCTATAGGTCAAACTGAATGGAATTACTAAAAACCTGCAAATATCACAGTCAAGGACTTGCATTTCCTGTGAGTGGAAAACTCAACGATCAGATACCAAAGCTTTGTTATCATTAATGTTGTGCAGGGATGCCACTCCTACAGTCCAAGTCATTATTATTACTGCCCTCATCAACCTGGTCATCAGATGCAAAAGAAAAAAAAAAGGATGGCATTGGTTACCATAGAGGCATACAGAGTAAAAGATAACCTGATGTAATAATTAATTAATGAAAACATACCTGCTCAGGTGGTGCAAGAGAGTATTCCTGGTTTCTCTTAGAAAGATCCCTCAAAGTGCCCTGCAGAATTGCAGTGTCAGAGGGACTAATGAACAATCATATTCAGAATTACTGAATTTAGCAAATTTCAGATATACAGTTGGGCATATTTGAATATAATGCTCACAAGAATATAATCGCACCTTCCTTGGCATGCTTTGAAATGAGAGGGAAAGGAATTTAAATTAATATAGGATGTCTCTAAGAAGAAAATAGTATAATACTGTAGAGCAAAAGAACAAAAGAATTGTGAGAGAGATCAGTGTAGAAGAATAGGACTTGATGTAGAGTCCACTCCTAAGTCATAACAAGCAGACAAGGCAGAGTCTTGGCTTTAAATGAGTTCTGGGTCTCACCCAGCTTATATGAGACTCACTCCTACATCAACCCCATATGGCGAGAAAGAGTGATGTCATAAAATACCAAGGGTTTAACCTATAGCACTCGAGAAATAGAGGAAAGAATAGGAAGGAGATGCAAAAGATAGCCAAAAGTGAGTGTCGTTGGGTTAGAAGAGTAAATTTTGCATTTTTTAATATCAATAGCTTTAGATAGATTAACATACAAGTACAGAATCTTTGTCGTGGATAAATGTAGTAAGCGTATCTTCCGTAACCCCAAAAGAACACTTCACTCAACACTCTTTATATGGCTACAATGGAATTAGATCGATGAGATGGCAGATTTGGTGGGTAGCTTTGAACTGGACTATTTGGAGTCAGGAATAAAATCATTTTCCAAAATGTCAGTTTCAATAGGCATAAATTGATGGATGATGCGCTATTTTTATGTTGGTCTTGGCTAAAAAATCTGGAGGATGGATTTAATTTTCCTTTCCATTTCTGGTATACCAATTTGGGGGATGGTTTAAGATGTATTCTTTTCTATTTGTTGACCTAGTCTTAAGTCAGAACTCAGTTGGCTTTTTTTTCATGCTTTTTCATGTTTTAAGCCACTAAGTTCTACTTTTGTTCTCACTAGGGTGTATGCTTTGCAGTACTTCTTGTACTGCAGCTTTATCTTTATCTTTATCTATATATATTATTTATGTTTGCTGATAAAAAAAAAACATACAAGTACAGAAAATAGAAAGCAACATGAACCCAATAAGCGCCCCCCCCCCCCCTTCCCCCAAAATATATATATTAACGGAGAAATACTTACCCTATTTGCCCAAAAAAGCCCACAAGCATTGCAAAGTGACCTTGGACCAGATGGCCCCCTACGCATCATTGGAGTGGATTTTGAACTTATTCCACAATGTGTGCACCTATACATTCATAATCATGCAATACAAAGAGATGGTTAAACATCTATAGGCATATCTCAACCCAAATTACACCACCAGAAACCCACAATCAGTCACCGAATCATATTAGGATGAAAGAAAGATTCTGATTTCTGGCTACATGATTGCATGGGTAACATGGTGAAACTTACAAGGTTTCTGATTGAACAGCATCCAGCCCTGACTCTTGATCTGAACCCCAACTATTAGTTCCATCCTGATTCTTTGATGAAGTAAATTGACCCTTATTACGATGCATCCTACATTTAAAAATCAAATAAGAAATATGCATTGATGCAAATTATAAATCAAACAGCTAAAATGGTGAGCAACAAGAATAAAATGTGAAACATAGTTGTGAGCTTCTTCATTTGATAGCATTAATTAAATATGAAATAACAAGTGCCCAAAAAGGTTCTTGCCCATAAAAACAAAGCAATTTGTTAAAATAATGCAACCATGTATATACCAATACACACACACAGACACGCACACCCATGGCTATAGCAACAAAAATCTCAATGTCCAAAATTTAGCCATTCACTTGAGCATATATATCCAACTTGCTGGCAGAGGATGCTGTCGAAGCATGCATTATATTTGAAATCTTATTGTCATATGGAAAGGGGAAGCAAAAACATAAAAGTACTAATGTCAATTTCATCTTAAACGTATTAAGGTCAAAATTTGTCAAACAATAGTAACAAAGTAAGAAACAAATAAAGTAGTTAATGGAAGAACATGGCTGGGAGTGAGTCGAGTGACTACCCCCGAAAACGCTGTAGTGGCATTGTTGATTATAGAATGGCCGCTACAACAAACATAGCAGCTGCAATGGAAAGATTCAAGAATTTTAAAAAATTAATGGTGTAAATATATTTATCCTCTATACCGAGTACAAAAAACAGCGAATGAAGTTTCAATTCTCAAAATTTAATGCACATATCAATTATCCTAGTGAATAAGATATAAAATAAAAACATAAAATACAGTAATAAAAGTCTACCAAGCAGAATTAAATAAAATGAAATACACTTATTATCCCCAAAAAGAACAGTGTAATCAATTACCAAACACAAAAAAACAGTAATGTAAAGTAACACATCTTTTCCCCAGAAAGAAAAAGGTCAGAAGACAGTGTGGTGCAAATCAGAGGAAGGAGTGCCATGTGTTTCAGCTACCAAGAGCTATTGTGGCACTCTGCACCATAGCTGCAAAACATTTGGGAGCAAAGAGGCTCCACTCTGGTAGGGCAATTACAGTCACACTGGCCACTATTAACTACTTCAGAAACCTATTATGCATGGATACTCCAAAATTAGTGATGTACCTGCACAGTTTTACTATACAATACCAATACTTGTCAATATAACAGCATTCATATATCTGACATATCTCAATTTTTTAATGTAAATGTGTTCACTACCTGCAATTTTTGGTATAAAATAAATCTAAGATACAGATTCAACTGATGTTCTCACTTACCACTCTCGAATCATATTTCCACTCTTGAAATCATATCTAACTAAAATTATGTACATAATGTAAAGTTTCTTCTTATTACGTGAGGAGGGAAGAATTAGAACACATGGGACTTCTTATTACATACATTATTATATATTTTATTTGATATATCCTGTCATGCCCATGTCTTAGTTTTTAAAAAATATATTTTACTTGCATGTCGTATTGGTATTGGATACTTGTACTATTACACATGAAACATAGCTTGAAACAAAACCCTTTCAATCCTCAGATTTTGAAATACCTTCATTGTAAAAACCACACATTTAAAGCACAATGGAATTGATTTGGCATATATCTCAGAACCGATATACTTGTTTCAACTTTGAAGAAAAATATTTAAAAGTATCAGTTTTTACAATATGAAATATAGGTTTTTACAATATTTAAATGTATAAGATAAAATTCATATTGTCAACGCTGAGCCTTTCTCCTTTCTTGCCTTCCTCCACCGCTCCAAATCCCATTGTCACAAACCCCATCCAAAATCAGTGAAGATGTAGATCCACCATGCCTCCACACCTACCAAGGCTAACCTCACAGTCGTCTTCTTCTATCTCCTTCCTTCACTCTCAATCAGTGGCCAAGATTGGCCATCACAGCAACGACAACACTATACTGCTCCTCTCACCCCCGTGGCCATTGCAAGAGCGTCTTCCTTGAGCATTTGAATGAGAATACACGAAAGGGATGGACAATAATTGGGAGATCATGCCACGTGACTTAATAAAATTGAATTTTAATCTCATCCATTAAATTTTTTTAACCTGTGATCTAAGGGCTAAAACTGATTGTTCTCATTTCTCATTATAAGATGTGTTCTCATTTGAAACATCCCTGCCCTAAACAAAATAAAATAAAGAAAACCCCCAGGTGACAGGAGTGAATTACAAGAACCAAAACATTGTTAAATTTATACAAAAATAGATTAAGTTAGAGTGAAAAATAATGCACAGCATTAAATTTATCAAATCTTTAAGGGTCTTCTTTGTCAATTAAAAGTTTGCTAGGTATCTGTTTCCATTATTATTGCTGCAAAACAAAATGAAACATAAATCAGGAACCAGTCCTACAACTTCCACAATACAAAAGTGCTGGCTGTTGTATAGTGCAGTTTAGAGATTACTCCACGTCAACCTAATCCTTCAAAATATACATCGTAGATTGATCTGAGTTCTTCACACAGTAAAACTACAAAACCTCTACATTCATGATAAGATGATGCTTTTTACAAAGCACATATTATTCTTGGCTCTTTACCATACTGATCAATAATATAATATACCTAGTAACATGCTTAAGATGGAAATGGTTTGAGAAACAAAGAAATGCAAAATAACTTATATAATTTAAGTTCAACATTCCAACTGCAAATAGAAAGCTTACTATCAGATTCAAACCTGAGTGCAACTTCTTGACGTACACTATATCTAACTTTCTTATCAAAGCACCGCTCTTTCCTCTTCTGGCGAAACCTATTCAACGATGCTGCTCGCTGTGGTAGACTACATTTTGCAGGATATTCCTCCTCACCCTACATCCATCATCAACAAACAAACAATTAATTAGAAAATACCTTCACAAAGATCCGTTTGAATAAACTAACTTCTCCAAGCACTTACACAGGACAAAAATATAAGAAAGTAAAATGAAATGAGCTTCTCTCATATAAGTTAAAATCAACTTGCACATTTTAACTTTTACAGAAGCTTTCTCATCTAACTTGTCTAAATATTAAGGTGATGCGTCAATTTTAACTTTGTTTGAATAAGTTTCAATTCATTTTCCCTTAATTTCGGAGATGTTTAAGCCTAAAATTCTCTAAGCATCCAAACATACAGTCTGATTTTGAGATGATAGCTCTGCACATTGCGAACCCGAAGTTAGTTCATTTCCTCCCAACAGCAACAACACTGCTTGAACCTGAAACGGCGTCGTCGTAACAGTGAAAAGAAAAGAAGCATAAATTAGTTCATTCTCAAAGGAGACAGTGATTATAAAAAAGTGAAGAAGGAAAAAAGTGCCTTATCAGGGGTAACAGCGTCGAAGACATAGACTTGGCCGCGAAACGAGAGCGTCAGCTGGCTAGAATCGTTTATAGAGATTTCAGGGGGCGGAACGGCGGAAACGTCTTCGACAGCGGCGCCGCCGTCTTCTTCGATGGTGTGGGAACTGTAATGGATGTGGTGATCGGAGACGGCGCCGTCTTCTTCGATGGTGTGGGAACTGTAATGGATGTTGTGATCGGAGGCGGCGCCGTTGTCTTCGATGGTGTGGGAACTGTAATGGATGTGGTGGTCGGAGACGGGGCCGTCGGTGTCCTCGGCGGAGACGATCTGGTTCATGGAGCCGATCATTGTTGTTGTTGTTGTTGTTGTTGTTGTTGGAAGGAGGGTAGAATTAGGGGTTTTCGACGCATTACATTACGCGGGTAAAGTAAAGAAGAAACCCTAATCTTAATTTTGACCCTAACACGGTTTGATTGAGAGAGAGAAAGAAAGAAAATAACGACAATGGGGATAACTGTAAATACTCTCAGAATGTGTTGTGTTGTCGGGTGTGAAGGCGAGCAATGTCGGAGTGAAAAGACTCAAAGAGAAAGTATGCTGTTAAAGTGCCCTAATGCTGTCAATATTTACGAAGCTGCCCCTCATTAATAGTATTTCATCCGGACTGAAATTTACGAAATAAATAAAATAAATCACACTCATCAAAAAAAGTATTACTCTTTTTTTTTATTTGTCTTTTAAATCGTTTTATCGAAATCAAGAAATATATTAATTTTTTCAATTCTAATAAAATAATAATAAAGTTTTCTATTTCATTTCTTTTCTCATTCCACTCCACAATATAAATTAACTGAAGATAAAAAAAAGAATTAATAAAAATAATAAATATGATCTTGAGCTTTATAAATAACAATTAAATAAAAAATTATTCAAAAATTCGATAATTAAAAATAAATTGAGAATATCATTTAATTTTGATAGACTTAATAAAGAAAAGTTACTACAAACAATTCATTTCCTAAAGTTATCTACATTAGTTGCATAAAGAAAAAGTTGTTAGAAATAAAATTTTAATTAAATACAGAGTGTTTTTTATATTCTATCATAAAATAGTAAAAAATTAATTAAAATCTTATATTTTGGTTCAACATACATTCAATTCTTTTTCTTCTATTTCAATTTGGAGAGAGTGGTACTTAGTTAGTAAATAGTAACACATTAAGATTTAATGTTTCCTTTTTCGTGTTTGCATTAAAAATTATTTTTTTATAGAAAAACATGTTATGTTAGTAAAAAAGTTTGAACCTATGACTTTTTTATCATTCTAATCCTTTTACATATATAAATATAAATATATATATATATATATATATATAACTCTTTTAACTATTTCACACTCATTTAAAAAATTAATAACATTAAATTTATTTTATTTTATTTTCCAAAATTTGTCACAAAATTATTAACACCAATCATCTCTCTTTCTATCTAATTAATTAATGTATCAATCTTTTTCTCCAACCTTATATGAGAAAATACATTTATCCTTTTAATTCATAATATTTATTATAAATTAATTAAAATATTTTAATCAAAAATAAAAGTAACTTAAAAAATCTTATAAAAAAGTATTAACAAATTTGAAAAATCTCTATTGTCTTGTAATTTTTTTACACAACTAATATAAATGGAAATATAAAAAAAAAATGATTAAGAGAAAATGAAAGGAAAAAGGTTACAAGTTTAATTCTCTCTACTAACAAAATTAACATTGGCTAATAAATTTTTTAGTAACAATGATATTAAGAACTTAATTTTTGCCACGTGTTTATTACAAACAATGGACTAATATCCAATGAATCAATTTTTTATTTTTATTTTTTTCAATGATAGCCGCTTTATTATGAGATTGCGTAGCTACACAAATTGCAGATAATCGTGAACCCCAAATTTTAACACAAACCTGGCAAAGTTCCATTGCATAAACGAGAAAAAAAGTGAGGGATGTATTGGCAAGGGTGTGAAAGAAGCAGAAAGGTCGAAGCGGAAGTAAATTAAGCGGTTAGAATATACTGTTTTAATAAAAGAAACTACTAAAATATTCTGTTGTTTTACGAGTGATAATTCTCCGTTGCCGATATTCCCAGTTATTTGTTCTTATTATCCTTAAATTTCATTTCAAAGACACTAATTAAGTGAGCAACATCAGCAGATACAAGACATTGGCGGAGAGTTATCCTTCGCCTGTATGATAAGGCATTCAGGCCTGTCTGTACAATCCAAGAGTTAACAGAGAAAACCAAAAATAATAGCACAGCTACAATTTTAGTTCACAACACAAGAATCCTATTGAAGAATTAACGAATATAATGTACATGTATGAACAAACCCGCAAAGTCTTTACCTCCCTATAATCTAAAAAGTGAAAAAACTGATTCCAGGAATCTAATTGCCTCACGGAGTTTAGAAAGTAGATGATACACCACCCAGTTCTTCTATTCCACGGTACGAAAGAAGTCGATATGCTGTTTTCTATATTCAGGTAAAGCTGGTACTCACTCATGTCATATCTGATCTCACGGAATCCACTAGCACTTCATGGGGATGATATTAAAAATTGCCAAAGGAACAAAATGAGAAGATCACCACGTAAGTGTGATATCAGCAATTTAGCATAACCCCAAATATGTTGTCAATTGTCGGTAGGTGCACCTGTAACATCTGTAAGAGATAAAGGGTGGAAAATTCATGTAAGAAATAAGTTTGCAAAGAAGTTCAGAAAAGAGATACATTCAAGGGCAAACTGTCACCCATCTATTAAAATGAATTTGCCAGAGTTGTTAAGCTCCAAAATATATATATCTTGAAGAAAAATTACGAGTTCTAAGACAACTTGCATTGCAATTAGTATTGGTGTCACCTCTGATTTTAACAGTTCAATTACGAGTTCTGAGACAACTTGCATTAACCAATTATAATGTATCACCAATAAATCGTTAATTACAATAGTTCAATTGATAAATGATTTTCTTATGTGGTAAATGTGTATTGAGACATTAGTTAAAGATAGTGTTAAGATAAAGTATACAAGTGGAGGACAACCCTCACCTTATAGGCTAACTTTTAGAGTTGAGTTAGGCCTAACTAAATCCACATTCTAAGATTGTATCAGAGCTTATCTTAGATCTTTCAAATGGGTAACCCTTTATGTTATCTACAAACCAAGCCCAAAAATGTTGGACGTGAGGGGTGTCTTGAAAAATACCCAAGTCCCACATTAACCAGAGATAGTGTCAAGATAAAATATATAAGTGCAGGCTGACATTCCTAAAAAACCTCTTCACTCAACACTGTCAGCTCTCAAATAATAATTTCTATACATTTTATAAGGAAAATTAAACCAAAGTATGCATCTTTGTTATTTGCAGTATAGTTTGCAAGAAGTCAACAGTAGTACTTGGAAGGATAATTTGATACCTTCCAAAGCTTTCCCCAACAATCATGCTTAAAGGATAATTATAAAATAAAAATAAAAAAGACCCTCAGATATTATTTGGATAATTTTAGTCATTTCTATATGTTTCCCTTTTTATCTTTTAACAGAAGAAATGACTAGCAAATTGTAGTAAGGAACAATAGGGTACATACATATTGTTAATCATGGATAACTAAAGTGCATGGGAAGTAATCTATCGGAATTCTTATGTTATAGATACATATAAGCATTAAGCAATCTGCAATCAAGCACAATCCTAAGTGTTGAGAAAGAAAAAAAGCAAGCAAGTAGTCATAAAATTGACGGCATTTTTACCTGAAACAGTCATCATGGAGCACCTCTAACTGTCAAAATTCCACATGCACATTCTGCATGTATTGTTATATTTTCTGTTAAGTCAGTTTTGATTTTGTACTTTTGCTGTGGCTAGTTTTACGAATTTGAGGATTTTCTATTGAGTACACTAGGAGGCTTCCATCTTTTGTGCCAGCTAAGAAGCATTCTTCTGGGGTTACTGCCAGAGAGGTCAAAACCTTTCCAACTCCTTGATATTTCTTAACAACTTCAAGGGTGTTCATAGAGCGAACAACAATCTGCCCCTGGTCACCTGCACCTACCAAAAACTCTCCACATCTGCTCAATTGAACAGTATTAAGGCGTCCATTGGATTCAGAGGCAGCAAGATATTTTCCATTAATTGAATACAGGTGCAAACTAAGATCATCATCAGCATAAATCACAATCTGGCCACGCTGAGAGACCACTAGCTTTGTGATTGGACTTCCTGATGGATGCCGTAAGGATCTGACATATCTACCTTCTCGCAGGGTGTGGAATACACAAGTTCCATCTTTTGATCCACTAATTATAATATCAAGTTCATGACTAACATATAAACAAGTTATTATATCATCATGCCCACAAAGGATGTGGCATGGAGTTTCAATTATGACATAATTCTTACGGGGCAACTCAGATTGACTGTTACGAATTCTCTTTTCCGTGGTTTTACCACGAAAAACTTCCCAAACCATTACTGTTGTATCATAGCTTCCAGTTGCAAGGATACTTCCATCAGATGTAACTGCAGCACAGATATCATTCTCTAGTTAACAACACAATGCAAACAATATGTTAACAAAACGCTCACTGAAAGCAGTCAAATGTGACATTTATATATAGGAAAGATAACAAGTATCAGTAGCAACCTTCAGATATACAAAACATGCAATTCAATCGTTCAACCAAAAGCAAAGAAAACATCTTAGAATAAAACGATGGTTGAAATGAAGAGAATAGGGATGGACTATTCTGAAATTCATATCGACTCAAATATAGAACTGTTAGACGAGTTACAATGTGATTACAAAAGACAACCCACTAATCCCTATTTATATATTTGTACTAGACACTTAATTCTAAATAAATATGGTTACAAATAATGAGATAATAAGGAAATCAAGAAACTAATCTTAAGAAACTCTAAATTATTCCAAGATAGAATCAAGATTATAGAAAGAATATATCTGAATGTTGTGTGTTGTATGTCCACGCATGCATCTTATATATAATCACATCATTAGAGTACAATAAAACAACAACAACAAAGCCTTATCCCACTAGGTGATGTCGGCTACATGGATTGCATGACGTCATTGAGCAAGGTTAAAACCAAAGTTTTATAAATATTATGAAGTCTGAGATCTCCCTTAATGATTTCTTCAAAAAACGTCCTTTTTGGTCTCCCTCTTCTCCTATTCCCTGGGCTAAAAATCAAGCAATCTACTCTTCTAACTGGTACCTCCTCTTGTGGCTTTCTTCGTACATGCCCAAACCACCTTAACTGATTTTCTGACATCTTTTCCTCAATGGATGCTACATCAATCTTCTATGGCATAACATTTCTATAGTTAACATGTATTAAACATGCTATCAGATAAAGATATTAGTGGATATTTTTCATAATTCTAACAATGATCATAATGACTGCATTTATGGCTCTATGCCAAAAACAAAATCTTTATCACTTCATTGAATAGGGAAGATCACAGAAAAAAACAGATTTACGGAATGCATGCCACTCTTCAACAAACATGACATATATTGCAGGGCATCCATGGTAATTATGTAGTCACCATACTAGGAATCCTTTCTGAACCATTAAACATACCTGCAACACAGCTCACCACATCCTTGTGCTGTCGGATACTCTGTACCATTCTGCCATCGCTTAATGATATGACCTGAAAACTATTTTCCCAATTGCCACATGATATTAAGAAATTCTCAGAGGGTGTCTGCATTGTTGCAAAACATTGAGCTCCAAGTTCAACATTTTCAGGCACAGGAATCCCAATTTTGCGCGGAGAAAGTATGTCGGCACCAACTCCAAAGAATGGATCCTGCTGAAAGTTAGAGGTTGTTTCATTACTCATGAAACCAAACATAATTCTAATCAAAATACACCAAATAAATATCCAAATGTATTTTTCAGTGTTTGATGAAACCAAACCTAACCTGGGAACCAGAAAAGGTAAAATTTCCACCAGACTGTAGTTGAGTTGTCAACCACATCTTTACAGACAAGTTGAGACCCTCATCCACAAGGACAATATTTGAGTCCATCAGACGAACATACAGCATTGCAGATGAATATTGACTTGTATTACAAACAATGGAACTCAAACTGATAGAATCAGGAGCAAAGTACAGAGGATGTGCAATTGGAATAGGTGGCCCTCTTCTTGGGTGTTTCTTACGAAATATCTGGATTGGAGTCTGACCAAAGTTGGCTATCTGGTCTTCGATAGCTGCTCTTTGCAAACCATCTTCCGTTGTTTCCAGATCAACAGCACCTTCATAAGTCAAGTAGTAGAAGATGTTCGCTGCCTATAACCCAATGTTCAAATTTTAAAAACTCAACTAACCTGAATTTTGAAAGTTTATCCAATTCTAATTTGCATAAATGGTCATTGAAAAAAAATGTGATCTTGATGTATATACCTCTACAGCAGGTTTTCCACGTTGCTTGTAACCAAATACCAAATCTATCCAGTGATGAAGATTTGAGCTAACATATTCACTTTCAAGGGCCTCCCGATTTCTCCTAATGAATTCTTCAGGTGAACCCTGTGCAAATAATTTATAACTAAGTCCTTTCCCTTTGTACAGATTTGAGTAGAGAAAATGAACTCAGGTTTTATTGAGCCTTAAATAAAATGGTTAAGTAAAAGATCATAAATTAATAAATAATAAATGCCACCAGCATTATTCGAGTATGCTACTCTGTTTTTGCATATAGTTGGTGTACCTTAGCCCAAGGAGGCAGGCAAACATCCCCAATAGGTTCACCATCCTGTTTAACTCCTAGATGATAAGAGTTTGAATTGACAAGAAACTCAGGCATGTAAAAGAACTCAGGTATTAACTCCTTCACATCACTAGTATTTGTAAGGCAATTTCTGTAGGTACCCTCAACACCTTGAAAAAGACGGTCAGCATGATCAAATTTACCACCCTGACAACAACAAAGAAAAACCATAAGCAAAAATGATTTGTGATGTGCTGTGGATATCAGGAAAAAAATAGATAAAAACAGTAGAAAGACAATACAAAGCAATGGACAACACACACAGAAGGCCAAGAAACTAGCTCTTGGCTAGTCGTAGTTAAGTACCTTGAAACATAAGATGAATAATTAAAGGGCATACACATACATTTACGAATTCAATTTCAGTTTATAAAAGTATACTCTTTTCAACCTGATTCTGGTGCTTCTCACCATGTGACCAATATGTCACAGAACATTCAGCAAGTAACACCTTTTGAAGGACCTGATCAAATAACTATTGGAGATGGTCAGGGCCTCAATATCAATTCCTCAGGTTTATCAACCTTTTCCTCTCCCATTAACCCTCAGTTTCCCCTTGTTCTGAGTAATCTTTTGTTTGTTCCCTCCATTACAAAAAATCTCATTAGTAGTGTCAGTCAATTTTGTAAAGCCAATAATGTTTATTTTGAGGCCCTATATGTCTGTCTTGTTAAATCACAGGATACTAAGTTGGTTCTGCTGGAAGGATTTGTGGGAAGTGATGGCCTCTATCAGTTACCTCAGCTCTTTGCTTCCATGCCTCAGTCTAAGTCTTCCTTAAAAAAAAAATCATTCATCCCTTTCAAACAATACTGCTGTAAAAACTTCTGTTGTAAATACAGCTACTAGTAGTACTGAGTTTCCTGTTATGTCTTCAAATAATACTGCTGTTGTTGATCCTGTTGTTAATACAGCATCTTGTAATTCTGTTTTTTTTGCTATTTGGCATTCTAGGCTTGGTCACCCTAGTGTTGATGCCATGAACACTGTGTATAGACTCTGTAATCTTCCCAATATTAACAAAAATTCTTCAGATTTTTGTAATCACTGTTGTATTGGGAAGTCTCACAGACTCCCTTCCTCTAGTTCTCTCACTGTCTATGAAAAACCTTTTGATCTTATTTTTACTGATCTTTGGGGTCCTGCACCATTTCCATCTCCTTTGGGTTTTAGGTATTATGTTACTTTTGTGGATGCTAATACCAGATTCACTTGGTTTTACTTGCTTAAAAATAAATCTGATACCTTAGAAACTTTTAAAGTGTTTAAAACTATGGTTTCAAGTCAGTTTAATTATTCTATCTGATTGGGGAGGGGAGTTCAGACCCATTACCAGGTTTTTGGAGGAACATAGCATTCAACATAGACTCATCTGTCCCCACACTCATCATCAGGACGGAGTAGTGGAACGCAAACACAGACACAAGGAGTAAAGTATACCCTTAAACAGTTCATACAAAAGGCTAAGGCCCTACCTAGATAGAATACTTTCCTGTGAAATAATTAAAATTAGTCCCACATAATATACCAAAAATAAATGTTAAAGACTAATTCAGCTAAAAACTTAAGCTGCAGTGTGGAGACTCCTAAATGATTTTGTATCTCTAATCTTTATATACCCTCTTTCACAAGAGCCACCTTAATAGTGATCACCCCTAGCCCGCCTTAATTGTGGTCTCTTTGTGGGTTGCCTTAATTGAAACCTCGAGGGAGAGTATTTAGTCCCACATAGTCTAGAGATATAACTTATATAGAGCTTATAAAGTTTAAGCAGTCCTCACCCTACAAGTCGGTTTTTGTGGGATGAATTAGGCCCTATCCCTAAGCCCAAATTCTAAAATGGTACCAGAATCTATCCTAGATCCATTTTTGGGTCAACTGCATTGCCATGCTCTAGGCCCATAGACATGGGCACGAAAGGGTGTAGAAAGTCTCCCAAGTTGTGGTCACCCTTGGGTTTGCATGTAAGAACATAATCAGTGCAGAAGAAGATGCAGCCATTGAAGACAAATGAGAAGGGAAAGAGACTGATCAAAATAGTTGAGCGTGGATCAAGGAGGGAGAAAAATCCCAATTCATTAGGGTTTCATGCTCTTGATACAATAATGAATAGTGAGAGCAAAAAAAAAAAAACATAACTAAAAATTATTATTATGATTCTATTACAACTGATGCAAGAGGGATAACTGTCTATATTATATATACACAGACCTAACTAACAGTGGGCCAGTAAATAGACTTGGTCCATAGAGAGCTAGCATACAAGGAAAAGTAACATCATACACATTTATCTCTAATAAAATCTTTAATATACCAAATTCCTTTATCTTTCCTTACCTAACATTATAATTTCAATTATTATTATTAAAAAAAAAAAAAAAAGACTAACTACCCCAGTGTGCTCAAAGCATCCTCGCTATGCGAAGGTACGAGGGAGGATCGTTATATGCAACGTTACCCTTGCATATGCAAAGATGTTGTTTCCGTATTCAAACCCATGATCAACCAATCACCAAGGCACAACTTTACCGTTATGCTAGGACTCACCCTCAATTTCAACAATTATTATCTTTTTAAAAATTATTTACCAGAAAATGGGAGTAACGGAAAACGGTCCCTAAAAAACTGTGATACATTCATCGCAAGACATTTTATGCTAGATTAATAGTAGATAGAACACCACATCTACCATCTAATTGAACATAACATACAAATCAGGAAATAAATTTTGAAAATATGTTGTGAATTCTGATACCTGCAGATTACGGTGAAGAGAGGTAAAGGGCTCCAATCTAAGAAGGTAATAAAGCACAATACCCATACTTGAGTAATGAGATCCATAGTAGAAACTGCACCAATAGACAAACACCATTACATGACAGAAAGTTATCTATCTATCTGTATGTGTGTGCGTGCGCGCACGTGTGTGATAAATAAAGGATCACTGGAAATCCTAAACCAAGCCTGACCAAATTACCTGGGTATATCAGGATCACAGAAGTTACGGTATCTATCTTCAAATACCTAAATTTAAGAAGCATACACTAAGAATGATAATTAAAAAAGAAAAGAAAAAAAAGACCAATCCCATCCACATTTTAAATAATAATAGAACAAACTAACCTCAAATCGTTTAGTATCAAGCGCTCCAACAGGCTTAGAGAGATCTCGAAATGTAGATGATTTGTTAAAATCAAGAACCTCTGATGAGTGGTCAGCCAAGACCCAAGGAAAAACGGGATATTGTGTTAGATCATTATAAGATCTTCCAGCAAGTGTATTGAGAATCATTAAATACTCAAAGTTTGTTATATCCCTTCTCCTCCAGCTTTCTCTGGCAGTTTCTGCCATTTCCTGTGCCACTCGTCGATCAACAAAACTAATAGATCCACTCTTATCCCTTCCACTTCCTTTGGGAGATGAATATTCATTTCTTGTAGTAACTATCAAGTTTCCTATATCTTTTGCATCCTTCTGCGATGCAAAGTTTAAAAATACTGGGGCAACTGAATCACTAAAGAAAATCTCTATTGCAGTATATCTGAGCAAATATCGCGTCCAATGAACAGCTTTTATCTAAAATGATAATCAGACAAAGAGTCACCCAGAAGAAAAGAAAGAAAAAGGGATAATCAAATTTCAATCTGTAAAGTGAAAAAGAATATGTGAAGAAATTAAGAAAATGAAACCAGTAAACCAACCTTAGCTACACTCCATCTTCGATGGCGTTTAACACATCTCATAAGTTTAACAGATCCATTTCCATTTATTAGCTCCACGTTCCCAACTGCAGTTCCCTTCTGAGGATCCATACCAGAAACAGGCCACTTCAATGATCTTTGTTTTAGATCAGACTTGGTCAGATCAGAGTTAATTGAGGCATCAAAGTTTCTAAAAACAGATGATCCACCAGTACCCTCTACCAAGAATTGAGCAAAGAAATGCAAAACATTTTTCATCACTGCCAAATGACCAGCTAATTTTCTCTTGGGGGTCACGAGAACACATGGAACAGACACAAGCACCTGAAAATTGAAATTAGGCACGACATCAACATTACTGTTTCAGACAGCCTTTAAATATCAAGAGACCATATTCCTCCATACCACATACCTCACTAGCTTCTGTTTCAGGATAAGAGGAAGTATCTTTTCGTTCTTGCACAATATCCTTTCTGTCACTGACATCCTTTAGTAAGTCTGAGGATTGGCAGTCTGAATAGTCAATGGGAATTTGAGTCTTTTGTCCACTTATTTCAGTATTGGTTTCACTAATGTCCAAAGTTCCCTCATCAGTTATTTTTCTCATCCCTTTCAACAAGATCTGCTTCATTTGCTCAGGTAAATTACCCACAAAACCAGGATTACTTTCATTGACAGGAGTAGCAACCCCACTACCAATGGCAGAAGGAGGACTACACAGATTTTCATCAAAATGGTAATTTTGCCTTAGTTTTGGCCTGCGCCGCCATGTGTCTTCTGTCTTATCAAGTTTCCAGTGTGTTACAATACAGTTTGGAAAAGGGTTACTAGACCACGGACCCCTCTCATCAATTAAAGAACGAAACATGTGTATCCATTTTTCCTGTAAAAAAAGCAACCCTGGTTGTTAACAAACATACTGATATTAAATTTAACATCTTTTATGAGCAAAAATCAGGGTTAAAAAATAAATATGTAAAAAAGAATGTTATGCTTACAGCAACGTTTTGCTGCTTTTCCTCACAAGTAAGATGGAATTCAGCTCTGCTGCTATCATATGAAGCAAGAACAGAGTTCAAGCTACTTTGTATGTCGTCTTCAAAAGCTTTCTTACTACTAGATTCTGCCAAGGAGTTTTCATCTATTCTAGAATGAAGCTCCTGTATCTGCTGGGTGCGGTCCATTTTAGATGTCTTCATGTATTTAGCCTCGTCACTGAGCTGAAAAGCGAAAGGCATCAGTTAAAAACACAAAATAGCTCCAGTGGTATACAGAAAAACAAGGATTGCAGAAAAGGTATGGTATAAACAATGTGTAATACAACAAAACATTGCATTAACCATAGCCAAAGACGCAAACTCGATGATCAGTTATAGAATGGAAATAGTCTAGCAGGGAATGAAAAAATTAAATTGATCAGTAAGATTAACAAGTATGAACACATTTTATGCATTGTTTGACCAAAGGTTTTGCAATAAATTTCATTTCATGTGATGATCTTGATTAGTTTTATAAATGACAGTCATCAAATAACTTCAATCCTATGCAGGGGGTAGCATGGACTCACATGCTGATAACTTAATATAGGATATTTTCTTGCAAAATCAATGGAAGTTTCAAATTATGGGTTAATTTTGAACCTATAGCTTAGAAATGTCTTAAAAGTTAACATATAACATATTTCAAATAATTGGAAATATCAGACATCTGATCAAATTATTAAATTCCCTCGATAATATTGGAGATCCCCCTCCCCCCCCTCCCCCCCCCAAAAAAAAAAAAAACAAAGAAACGCAGACATATGTATTCAACAATATATTTTCAGACATACTGCCGTCAGAACTCGATCCTTTTGAATTAAATTTTGAATGGACCCTGCATCTTTTGAATTGTAGCTAGGATCGAAGGCATCATCTCGGCTCGCAATGCTAGTAGCAAGCATTGATTTTCCAATATTGACAGTCTCCCGTATCAAATGTGATAAAAGATGAAAACGAACACCATCATCCAATATTCCATACTGTGACCTAACAAAAAGCAGTGCCCTACCAACATCCAAACCAAAAGTTAGTTTCTGCCAATTTAATCTCGAAACTTGAGAATTGACTTTGAGCCTGCTTGTTGTAGATTTTTGTGGCCATAAAACACATCTGTGGCATTTCTGTCAGTGGGAAATATTTCTTCCTGTGGTCAAATGCCCAATTGGGATACTACCCACCATGTAA
The DNA here is from genome assembly GCA_007407185.1 of Glycine tomentella. Taxonomy (NCBI): domain Eukaryota; kingdom Viridiplantae; phylum Streptophyta; class Magnoliopsida; order Fabales; family Fabaceae; genus Glycine; species Glycine tomentella. The sequence continues at coordinate 768,614 of PYAF01002533.1, forward strand.
AATCACATTCTTTAATAGGGAGGGGAGGGGGGACAAAAACTATAATCCATGTTGAATAAACTTTTAAATAAACTTGCTCTTATGTATTTAGTAGTGTTACCAGATAATAAGTTGTAGCCTGCTCTTGCTTTGCTCGTCGTCAGCGTTTAAAAGGCAAGGTAAAAGTGAGATGAACTGGTGGACACACTGTGATGCTCTTTCTAGAGAGGATTTACACAAATACAGAATAACAAGGCGATAAATAATTCTTGGACACCTCTCTCCTCGTAAAACCATAGCTTTATCAACATTTTTGTTAGGTTTTGCAGCTAAAGCAGTGCCAATCCCTCCTGCTACAACAACTGCAGCCACTTCAGCAGCAGGAATGTTTAATGACTCAACTAAACCACGAGCCCTTTGACCAAGAGACGGTCCTGCAAATGACGATGACTTGGGTAACATATTGCTGGGTCCTTTACCATTCATCTTACTAATAACAACCCACAATTTGTCGTATAGATTCCACCACTTCTCCTCGATTGTATCATCATTTGGTATTGGCTGCTTAGAATTCTGTGATTTTCTGAAAGTGCACAAAATCAAATTGAAAAAGATTTATCTCAAGCATCAACTAAATATTTGTTTTCATTGTCATAAGTAGTGTAATGGGGGGGTACCAGGGTTATGCATTTTCATACCTAGATGTTTGCCCATCAGTTTCTTCTATCAACACTTCTTTTAAGGCAGAACTATACTCCTTGTTGTGACACTCCATTTCAAAATCAACATGAAAATCAAAGTCACTTCCAAGAAACTGTAAGAAAAAAAATGACACATCTTGAATAAAGTATTAAATGGGCTAAAAACATTAATTAATTACATATAGAAATGAGAAATCAAAGCATGATATAATACCTAAATACTATTAAACACATGACATTATCATATTGTAGGCTCAAAGGCTTTATAGTGTATTATCTCCTGATGTACAAGTGATATGATAATAAAGTTTGGAGAAAATGTGTTTTTCCTTTATTTCTTAGCTTCATACATTTAGAGAAGAACCCTTGGTTATTTTTGGACTTGTCCACCAAACCTTGTTGAATACTTAGCTTTCATGAGATACAATTCTTTTGTTAGCATCTATATGTCAGTAAGATAATAGAAGTTTCAATAAAACCTGGGTATTATGTCACAATGATGTCCACATTTGATATAAGAATATTGCATCCTCCACACATAATTTACTTTACTCATAACATCAAATTTTAAAAACGAAAAATAAAAAATTCATCCAAAAAAATTGCTGGTAAACGCAATACCGGGAGTTCTTTATCAATTTCAGAAATCAGCATCTCATCAATCAATCTCAGAAGGTATAATGTATTGTCTCGACAGGGCTGTGAAATGAAAATATTGTCCACAGCTGATAGCTCTACCAGATTCTGAATCAAATCCTCATATATATCACGAAGAAAAAGTCTATATGAATTGCCACCCTAAAACGAAAATTTGACACAAAATCATCACTTGAATTACATGATATATGCTGACTATAATAGCTAGACTAGAATAACTATCATAAACACATTCTTGCATCATTAAAATGAATAATGTTAAGGTGTAGTCAGATTCCCAACATACTTCCTCAAAGTGCATAAGAATGAAATTGACCGTCTCTTCCATCTGTTGCCAGCCACCTTTTACAGAATGCAAATAGTGACAGAGAACTAGGGAAAACAAATTCCTCACCAAGAGCAGCTCATCCATCCCACAGTCATCTTTATCAGGTAATTTGGCATTGTACTCTTTTAACACATCCAGCTTCAGAGATGATGTTAACCAGGCATTCCACCCATATTCCTATTAACAATATCATCAATTTAAAAACAATTTATCAACTGTTAATAAAGAAGAGCTTTCAAAAGCCATACCATAAAAGCTTCAATATTAGAAGCATTTGAATCAAGAAGGCCAAGTAAATCTCTGATTATTTTCATTCTTGCGGGTGCATCCTTACAGCCAGACAGATATCTGAAAATCAGAGGCAACGTTTGAGGAAGTAAAAAATGACTACCCTTGCTTCTCACCCTCTCCAGGTGGTTATGTCTTTGTAAAACCTGTAAAGAAGAACTTCCTTTAGAAATTATCAGCTAGTGACCATCAATAAGCATCATAATGTAAATGACTTTGTCTTGGCAACTTAATTCATTTTAACTTTTTATCAAGCACACAATTTAAGCCTTGTAATTCTGTTTTGCAACTGTCAGAACAAATACAGAACTAACAGGGGAAAAAGACACGAGGGGTCTATATGCATATTACCTGTTTGGGGCTAGCACCACCAAGAAGAACATCAAATAAAGTGGCACACAGATTGTCTGTCTGTGGAAAACAGAACAGTCTATTAGATATAGCTAAGAAAATTGGTTGCATTCTGATTTTCCTTTGGTCATCTGAAATAGATCTGGATCTTCCCATTGGGAGATTAAAGAATCTTGACCCCTTCTTCTCAGCAGGAAGGCCAACCAAAAGCCTCCCTATGAACTGTAAGCTCAACAATCTAATAGACTCAGATCCCCTAGGTCAAACAAAAAAAACACAAGAAGGCATAAGACCCAGATATATAGTTACTGATTTCAGAGAACTATTTCTTTAACCTCCAATCTACATGTCAGTTGTACAGCCTAAAATATTCAGAAAACAATGCAATTATCTTTTATAATTTCTTTTTTGTAAAAGAAACGTTGTTTTGATAGAAAAGAAATTAATGTAGAAGAGTGCAAAGGATATGGTAACAGACTTTGTTTGGATTGTTCAGAAAAACACTGAACTCTGAACTTCCATTTATATTTAAGTTTTACAGTAAGATACACTTGTTTTTACAGAAAATATGAAAAGAGCATAAATAAGGAACCTAGTAAAGGATAATGTAATGAGCCTAGTAATCTGTACACTGTACATGGATTTTATTTCTACACTCCCCTAAAGCTGGAGTGTATATATTGTTTATATGATCCAAGCTTTTGAATAGTACAAAGAAAGAGCACAAAGACAACCTCTCACAAAAACAAATGAACAACCAGAACTCATGAGATTGAATCATGTAAGCAAGGACGTCAATTTCTCACATAACAAAAAATACCTCTAAGAAGATCAGAATCAGGAAAAATAAAAAGGTTAATGAAAAGACATCCGGACTAGGAGCTTTATCTTTATCTTTATCCAAAAGAAAAACAGCCTTACAAACAGATTGCCAGAAAGGATGGACGAGGTCATGAATGCAAACAGATTGAGTAGTGGGGGAATCTTTTATGAGAGAAAAGGTTTACCAATTTAGTGATGGGAGTGGGACTGACAGAGTGCATACATGTGTAAAGGGTGAAGAAAACAGTCAGTCGCACCCAATGTGACTATTCATTTAAAAAACAAAACTAAAACAATTCTGTCTTCTGCAGTGCATGTGACCACTGTTGTGGCTGCTACTGTTTCATGGAATACATAGCAGATTCTTCAAAATCCACAATTCCATAATGCAACTACAACCGCTATTTAACACTGAGCAAATTCATGTAAAGATGGTCATACCGCTGGAGAAGATTGACAAAAACCTGACAACCACCAATTATATTAACTTGTTCAAGGAAAGAAGCCAATAATGATATCTGAGAAACAGCGCGAATAACCATGTGCAAGACATCTTCAATACAGGTCATATCCTGACTTTTCTCAAAAAATGCTATCAGAGCTTTTATGTCTCCAGCAGCAATGTTCTGCCTGCGTATCCCCAAAAATTTGGAATGAAAAATTGAACATAGTATGTAGAGTAGGAATAATAAATATATTACGTTAAATGTCAAGTGGAAAAGGGGGAAGATGAAACTGTACCTGAGACTCATTTCACCAAGACTCAACAAAAGAAGACGGATCTTATGCATTTCGTCTTTACTAGGTCTTTCCCCTGTAACTTGCTCAGAAACAGAATGTTGAAGGGGATTACTTTCAACAAATGATTGAGACTTTACATTATCGCAATAGAATTGGTGAATTATATCAAGGACACGCGGAAGCCGGCATAGGCTCTTCAACAATCTAGGATCATTGTCAAATTGCTGGATCAGAAACATGTACAATTCACGTTGCACCTTGTAAACAGTGTAAACCCAGATAAGAGGATTAAGAAATATGTTAGATATAGCCTCTTCCACAAGCAGCTCTGCCAGTCCTGAGAAGCATTGAAAAGGAAATAAAAAACAAATTTATGGCAAAAGAAAATATCATCAAATGAAAATTACATGTAGAAGACATGGAAACAAATTACACACCAGAATTGGAAACAACATTAAAAAGACGCTTCAGGGCAGAAAGAGTTTCCAAATTAAGTTGTCGTGGAGGAACTGATTGTAACAAGAATCCCAGGACAGAAAATCCAGACACAATATGCATCTGCTGTTGATTTGCCAAATTCTCATCTAAAAGAGATGCAATAAGCTCAATAACTTCAGTTGTCACACACTCCCTCATTGTCTGTGTTAGTGGTGCACCCTTTTCAGATTCTCCAACTTCTTCATTTTCAAATTTACAACACTGGGTAATAAGAGGGAAAAGCACAGATACACCACCAACACAGTATATTATCTGCTGCAGTAAACGTCTTGAACATAACTGAGTACCACCAATCACAGCTGCTTCAAAAGAATTCTTATCCAATTGATGACTCATTATCGGTGAAACATTAAACAGCATTCTACCAACACTTGCCTGAAAAAAATAACAAACATGCTAGAGTCTAGAAGTTGACGAAATATGGCTCAAACATACCTCTTCTATGAAAACAAACAAATACTACATAAACATGCATGCATAGGCATATAGAGGACAAATATTCATGGACCTGTGCATTGAGTCCAAAGATAATTCTTGATGCCAGACCATCTTTAGCATCAAGAATCCCACTTGGTACTTTATCACCAGAAAGAGGCAAAGCTTCATTGTCAAGGAAAGAATACATATAACTTGGTCCAAGAGAGTAGATACTCTGTACTTGTTCAGCAGAAATGGCGTCATTAAATAAATAAACAGGACCAATTTGGCCAAAAAATGGGGATGAATCTGCGATGGATTCGAATGTGAGCACATTGTCTTCATAATGAGGCATCTTGAGTTTAGCACCAATCATGCAACTTGTTAATGATTCACTGACTTTTGCATACCTGAATAAACAAACCATACAAACCAAATCAGAATGTCACAAGAAGCAATTTAGCAATTAATCACAAAAAATAAAAACATTGAAATAGAAAGAGCAAAAATATCAAGGTTTGAACCTGCATCTTTCAGATGAGACAAGATCACCATCCAAGTAACATCTCAACAAGCTACCTGCAGAAAAGGCTCTTCCTATGCTATGAGTTATGCAAAGAAAATGCCATCTCCTCCTGACTAAATTAACATGCAGGTCCACATGCTGTCTCTTTAGATTAATTGACTGCAAGGGACAGGCAAAATCAACCCAGCGAAAAAATGCAATTAAAATTAAGAACAAAAAAAATGTTAAGGAACAACAGACAAGTTGAACAAAAAAACTGATTTTTCAGAAGATTTATTTCCAACCTCATAAATCAGTTTCTCCTTTGTAAGCACGGCCAAGGACCCTCTTCCATTTTCAGTAAGGAAACTGAAAAGACCCATTGCTCCATTTCTAGGGAAGTTCTCAACCCTAAGCCAACAGGAAAAAGAAAAACCCTTATTGAGGGGCCACTGCAGAGGAGTTTTCAGAATGATACCCTACAAGAATTTGAAAAGAATGAGATAATAGATGGAATACAAGAATGAAGCAGTTGTTTGGCAATGAAAAACGGGTTCTACAACAACTATAAGCAGGGAATGAAAAAAACTACTTTTACAAGCATCATACGGCATCCATTAACAAACTAAAATAAAGAATGTATCCTATACACCCAAGAGTATTTGTAATTTAACCTAAAGCTCATTAAGAAGAAACGTCCAATAATTATTTTGAGTGAATGTCTAAATGTTCAGATTCATAGACTACAATTAATTCAAAATAATTGAATGCTACATAAGTCACGAAAGTCAAGATTGACATGGTCAGGTAATACTTCTGTCAGCTGCTAACTACGATCTGGCATAGCCAGTTTTGATTGTATTTGTCATAAATCATAACTTCTATTGAAGATAATAGAATCATCATAACTCAATCATCCCCTGTAACAACAGTTCACTAGTATCCATACTCCTTAATATATTCATTGGCTCAGAAAAGGAGGCTTCCAAGAAGTGAGCTTTGTTGGATTTGATGGATTACTTCGTTCCTTCATTATTATAACTCAGATAAGTTCTTCAGTTACTTTATTCAAAATCCTTCCAGCAAGAATTTAGTACTTGCTAGTTCTTCCTTAGAAGCACTAAGCTCTCACCAAAGTTAAAGTCTTAGTTTTGACAAAACTAAATACAACTTGAATATATAAATGATATCCTGAGTAGACCACATAAGGTTTGTATCCTTGCATTTGTTTGATGTGACTCATAGCAGAGATTAGTAGCCACCATTTTAACACTGAATTGTCTGGCAGCTTTTTTTTTTTTTTATCAGCAGAAGTATGCATGTATTTTATATATATCTAAATCAGTACAAGTAGTACTAAAATCTGTACATCCCAGTGTGCAAGATATCAATGTGAGATTATGGTATGGAAATATGCTATGGATATTAGAATACCATAATCCCCATCCCTGGGCACACTGGAATACCGATTACAAAAAGTATCTATGGTCTGATACCTCCTCCCCTGTACAAGAATCCAGATTTAATATTACTGGCCCAAAAGTGGAATGGCAGCTCAAAATCATTATCTAAATATCTAAGCCACGTCCGGCAGAAGAAAATTGCATCATCCATCAATTTCTGTAGAATATTCTAGAATATTAGAAATAGTTGTGGAATATTCTAGAGTATTAGAATTAGTTGTGGAATATTCTAGAGTATTAGCATTAGTTGTGGAATATTCTAGAGTATTAGAATAAGTTGTGGAATATTCTAGAATATTAGAACTAGTTGTATATAATGAACACTTTGGGTTTCAATCTAAATGAATGAAAAGAAGTATTCATATAACAATATGGTATCAAGAGCAGGTTTTCCTGTTATCGTTGTGCAACTCTAAAGCCTATTTTTTTTAAAAAAAGGGCCTACCCTCTTTTGGTTTGAGATGACTTATGGACTCTTCTAATAACACGAGTGACGAGCTTCGTGCCTCTCCTAAATTTGATGGTGTTTTCATCTCCAAGGCTGAGTATGAGCAATTTCAGAAGGTGATGCCTCAAATTTGCTGAAGCAACTAGTCTTGTTGCTCAACAAGGTACGACATTCCATGTTAATGGTAGTAATCGTTGGATTCTCGATTCAGGGGCTTCTGATCATATGACAGGTAATGCAACCTTGTTTTGTTTTATACCCCTTACTATCAACTGTCACGAATAAGAACAGCCGATGGCAGCTTCTCTACTATTGCTGGAAAGGGATCCATTAAACTTTCTGAACACATTACTTTGAACTCAATCCTTCATGTTCCCTCTCTTACTTGTAACCTCATTTCTATCAGCAAACTTACATCTGAGTTAAATTGTGTTGCGAAGTTCTCGGTCGATGCTTGTGTTTTTCTGGAACAAGACTCGGGGTTGAAAATTGGCAGTGCTAGAGAGGAAGAAGGGCTTTACTATTTTGAAAAGGATCCTAATGAAACAAAATTTTGCGCACCACTCATTATCTTTGTCTGATGATTGTAATGATGTTTTGTTGTGGCATCGTCGGTTAGGACACCCAAATTTCTTTTATCTATAGAAGTTGCTCCCAAACATATTTATCAATAAAAAACCCAGTTCTTTTTCTTGTGATTTGTCAATTTGCAAAGCATCCTCGTGTTTCTTATCCTCCTAGAGTTCTCATGATTATTCTCCATTTACCTTAATTCATAGTGATATATGGGGCCCAGCCCGTGAGAAAAATATCTCCGGTGCTCGTTGGTTTATTACTTTTATTATTGATCATTCTAGGGTATGTTGGGTATATCTTTTAAAGGATAAGTCTGATGCTGCATCAACCTTTAAAAACTTTCATGCTATGATTCAAACCAAGTTCCAGACCTCTATCAAAATTCTTCGAAATGACAATGGTGCTGAATATTTTAATTCTCTTCTTGGAGACTCTCTCACCCAACATGGTATTCTCCATCAAAGTTCTTGTCCTAACACCCCTCAACAAAATGGGGTGGCTGAAAGAAAAAATAGACATCTTCTTGAAGTTGCTCGAGCTCTTTTGTTTACCATGCATATCCCTAAATATCTATGGGGGGGAAGCTGTCTTGCATGCATCGTATCTCATCAATCGAATGTCTTCTCGTGTCCTAAATTTTCATTCCCCTTTATCTTGTCTTACTAATACCTTTCCTTTTTTTCGGGCTCATTCTTCCCTTCCTCTCAAGTTGTTTGGCTGTGTAGCTTTTGTACATGTTCCTCCCATCAAAGGTCCAAACTCGATCCTAAGTCTATTTGATGTGTCTTCATAGGATATCCTCCTAACCAAAAGGGTTACAAATGTTACTCACCTTCTCTCCGTAAGGTCTTTGTTTCTATGGATGTCACATTTTATGAGACACAATCCTTTTTTCCTTCAACTTCTCTTCAAGGGGAGTCTATTGGGGTAGATGAAGATAAGTCTTGGAAACCAAATGAATCTGTCGTTCTACCTTTACCTTTGGAGACAGGGGGAGTTATCATGCAGGAGATAGGGCGAGCTACTGTGCCAAAGACTGAAGATCCTCCTGGTAAATGGGAAAAAATTTACAGCAGGCGAAAAATACTTCAGGAGCCTCAAGACTGCCAAGATTATGACTCGAGATCTAGTTCCAGCAACCCAATACCTGAATGCACTGATGCAGCCAACCTAAATTTGCCTATTGCTCTTCGAAAAGGTATCAGATCCTGTACGACTCACCCTATTTCTCATCATATCTCGTATGAAAAGTTGTCCCCAGGTTTTCGTGCTTTCAACACCAATTTAGACAATACAAAAATACCAAACAACATCCAAGAAGTACTTGATGACCCAAAATGGAGGGATGCAGTTTTTGAAGAAATGGATGCACTAAAAAAGAATGGAACTTGGGAATTTGTAGCATTACCCAGAGGAAAGAAAACAGTAGGTTGTAAGTGGATGTTCACAATAAAATTTAATGCAGATAATAGCATCAACAAGTATAAGGCGAGATTGGTTGCTAAGAGATTCACTCAGACTCATGGGATAGACTATCAAGAGACATTCGTCCCAGTTGCCAAACTTAACACTATCCGAGTTCTACTATCATTTGCTGCCAACCTTGATTGGCCCTTGCAACAATTAGATGTAAAAAATGTCTTCTTGAATGGAGATTTACATGCAGAAGTTTATATGGATCCACCATCTGGTTTTGAAAAAGGAGACGGATCAGTATGCAAGTTGAAGAAGTCTCTCTATGGGCTCAAACAATCCCCTAGAGAGTGGTTTGAGAAATTTACCCAAGCTGTGAAGGGAAGAGGATTCCTCCAAGCTCAGACTGATCACACACTATTTTATAAACACTCTGATGGTGGCAAAATTGTTATTCTCATTGTTTATGTTGATGACATAATTGTCACAAGAAATGATTGTGAGGAAATAAGTTCTTTGAAGCAGTGTTTAGCTGACCAGTTTGAACTGAAAGATCTTGGAGTTCTGAAATATTTCCTTGGCATGGAGGTTGCTCGTACTAAGGCAGGAATTTCTTTAACTCAGAAGAAATATATTCTAGACCTGTTGCAAGAAACAGGAATGCTTGGGTGCAAGCCAGCAGAGACTCCAATTGGTCCTAATACTAAATTGGGAATTGAAGATGGGAAAGAAGTTGACAGAGAGCAGTACCAGAGGCTGGTGGCGAAGTTGATCTACTTATCTTACACTCGGCCAGATATTGCATTTGTGGTTAGCATGGTTAGTCAATTCATGCATTCTCCTAAGGAAAAACACCTTAGTGTAGTTTATAGAATCCTCAAGTACCTCAAAAACACCCATGGTCGAGGAATGTTCTTTCAAAGAGGACACAAGAGGTTGATTGAAATCTATACAGATGCAGATTGGGCGGGCTGGCTCTGCAATGGACCGAAGATCCACTTCAGGGTATTGTACCTATGTCTGGGGAAATCTTGTGACCTGAAGAAGTAAGAAACAAACAGTTGTTGCTAGAAGCAGTGCAGAAGCAGAATTTCGGGCTCTAGCCCATGGTATTTGTGAAGAAATCTGGTTAAAAAGACTTCTTGAGGAATTGAAGATCTCTCATTCCCTACCTGTCAGATTGTATTGTGATAATAAGGCTGCTATCAGTATTGCTCAAAATCCAGTTCACCATGATAGAACTAAACATGTGAAGGTTGATCGTTATTTTATCAAAGAAAAATTGGAGAATGGTAGTGTATGTTTGTCATATATACCTACCAAAGAGCAGACAATGGATATTCTTACCAAAGGATTACACAAGCCCACATTTGAGGATTTGATTAGCAAGTTGGGTATGATTAATATATATCTCCCAACTTGAGGGGGAGTGTAGTGTAGAATATTCTAGAATATTAGAAATAGTTGTAGAATATTCTAAAATATTAGAATTAGTTGTGGAATATTCTAGAATATTAGAATTAGTTGTGGAATATTCTAGAGTATTAGAATAAGCGGTGGAATTTTCTAGAGTATTAGAATAAGCGGTGGAATTTTCTAGAGTATTAGAACTAGTTGTATATAATGAACCATTTGGGTTTCAATCTAAATGAATGAAAAAGAGTATTCACATAACAATAATTTCCGTCCATTAAACACCTCATTTGAGAAAACAATTCTGTTTCTGAGATTCCAAATGCACCATATGAGGGCAACCCACCAAATCCACCATCTGTTTTGGACTATTCCTGGTGCCTTACAGTAAGAATGCTGTAGAAAGTGTTCCTTTGGTGATGGAGGGAACACTGTTACTACTTCTATCCATGCAAGACATAAAGGCATTATTCTTTGGCAGCCAAAAAAAGTGTGGGACACTTCCTCCTCATGACTCGAACAAAACGGGCAGTAGTAATCATCTAGCTGCACATTCCTTCTCCTTAGGTTTGCTCTTGTTTGCAGTCTATCCCTCACCAACCTCTAAACAAAGTGTGCAACCTTGTCTGGAAGCTTTGTAATACACATTCTATTATATTTTAGGAGCAGTGGGCGTACAGCATACCTGCTACCTTAGTAGAATGCTTGGACCTCCCATTCCCACGTTTCAGACTTTTAGGAGACAAACACATATTCTGTTGAGGCATAAACATATTTTGCAGTTAAAGTAAGGGTAGAAAATAATGCCACCAGCTTTTACAATCTCTGTGGATGGACTAGTTTTTGGGGCTTCATTAAGAATAAAGGCTCATTTTTTAGTCAGGGAGAGGAGAGATCCCCTTATCAACTTGGCAAAGGGATCAGATAGCTCTTCTAAGCTAATGGTTTCCTTATATATCTTTTTCATCAACAGTCATCTCTGTAAACATTCTCAGAGGGTATTATGTCCTCAGTTTTCTTCTCTCTTCTACTAACTGTATTAATAAACGATGTTTATTTTTCAAATATGACTCTTCTTTTCTTCTATTGATGTCAGCTAGTCACACCAAACTATATACTGAATATTAGCATATATCTGGGGTGAAAGAAAAAGTACTGTTGATGCCAAATACTTCAAAAGTAACTAAAGAAGAACATGGAGTTCTAGAGATATATCTATAATGGCTTCAGGACTTACAGAATCAATTCCATCAAGATCAAAAAAGGCAGTTGGCCCCTTCTCATGTAGCATTGACAAGAGACTTGTTAACAAAACAGAGCAGTACTGCCTCCTCATCCCAACTTTCTCACTTCGGAGTAAAGCAAAGATTTTGCGGATATCCTTCCCTGATATGCTATGCCCACCAATGGCTTGAATTAATTGTGCAATCTGAAAGATCACGCTGTCATTATCTTCTTGAGAAAACCAATTAAGAAGATAATCAAGCATTCCTGCTCTGACACAAGAAGCTCTATTAGAAATGGAATCTCTTAGCAGTTGCTGAAAAATGTCTAGCCCATGATGCTGCAACGACTCACTGCTCTGCCCAATCAAAAGATAACAAGCAATAAAACAGATGGCATTATTTTCTTAAAACAAACTTTAGCAAAACTACTAAAATAATCATTAAAGAAAATAATTAATCAGAAAAAGCAAGGGGAAATGAATTGCAAACCTTTTGCAGTACAATCAGATATAATATTATTACATCTTCATTCTGAAATCAAAAAAGAAAAGCAGAAAAATAAGAAAACATGAAAACAAGATTTATTGAATGAAGATTTCACAGTACTAAATAAGATTTAGCATCAGGTCCACCAAATACCACTTTCTTCTGTTTCCTGGAATAGAAAATGAAACAGTGCAAATGGATCAAACAATTTTTGGAAGTTAGGCCTATGTACTGGCACATCACCTTTATCATAGGACTCATTTTGACATTGAATTTTCCATCAACAAGCATATCAAGCAAAGCATCTAAAAGGATTTCACTTGAATGCAACCGGCAAAAATCCAACAGTAGACTCTGCAGCGTCTGGTATCCCTTTCCAGCAAGAGTTCTAAATGCCGCCTGCAAGAGATAATAATACAAGTTATTGAATACGAATGCATTGGTACAATGAAAGCAGGTACAGAAAAGAGAATATATAAAAATATGATCTAGTTGCAAAGCAAAAAAGATGACACTTTAAAGGAAAGAGCGTGATTGTATCATCCAAAGGCAATCAGCCTATACTCAAATTTGTATGCAACCAAAATATAGAAAATAGAAAAATTAATGGCAGTTGATAAACCATAATTTGAGTGATATTTTATGTGAGTTTTCGTGTTATTTCATGTATTTGGTAGAATTCACGATTGGACATTAGTTTTTACCTTGCAGAAGTCTGCTCAATCAAGGGAAAAAGTTGGAAAATGCACAATTTCATGAAGATTTGATGTTATTCTCACTTGATAACAGCCATGGTACATCGACCACGGCCATGGTCAACTCCAACAGGGTCGTGATCAGATTGCAACGTCCCAAAACGTTACAACTTCCGACAATGGCCATGGTCAACCACGAGGGTCCTCGTCATTTCACAACATCTCAAGCTTTAGCGTCAGGATTCCAATAACAGTCGTGGTGGATATCACCATGGTCGTAGTGGGCTTAATTAAGAAAATTATCTTTAGGAGTCTAATTATATTAATAATCTTTAGGGATCTAATCAGAATATTTATCTATAGTACACCTCAACATCAACAGCACCTTTAACCCAAATTGGGGATCTATAATACACCTAATTAAAATAATTATCTGTAGAGATGATATTAGAATATATATCTATAGTGTGCCTAATTAAAGTAATTATCTTTAGAGATCATTTCAGAATATCTATCTATAGTGAGCCTAATTAAAATAATTATCTTTAGGAGTCTATAAATAAGAAGTTGGAGTCTGTACTTAAATACATTCGAAATTCAATACTTAGTTTACGCTTTTGAGAGGTTTTTGAGTGTTTCTGAGGCGTGGGCATCACCGTGAGAATGAACCGTGATCATCGTTCCTTCCCTACTGATATGTCTGTTAATTTCTTCTAAGCTATCTACTTCTGCTTTGGCCATGAGCGACTAGTCTCCCCTAGTTTGGGGGTTATCATGGAATTGTCCAATTGTACTCCTTCCCTTGTTCTTAATGAAATTCTCAATGTTTTATGTTAATTACTTCTCTATCTTATTGTTATTGTTAATTAAGACTTGATCAATCTTAACTTAATCAAATAAACAGTGGTGATCATCCGTGTGTATTTGGTGGATCTAGGTAGTGCATATTTTATATCAAACCGCATGATCAAACTATTTGGATAATCTCCAATAGATTAGTTTTCTTTAAATTAGTAATTCCTAGACTTTATTTTATCCTTTGTCTTAATTTGGTACATTCATGATCATTGGAGTATCAATTTAAGGCAAAAGCATCTATTGACCCAGATCAAAGGCTTTAGGTGAATTTGAGATTTGGTAATTAACTTTGGATAGGAATTTCCTAGGATCAGGATTGGGGAAAAATAAGTACTAGTGAATCGTAATCCCTAGTCACTTCAAATATCACTCAATTTTCTTATTTATCTTATTTTACTTGTTCTTTTAAAATTAAAATCGAGGGCGAACTCTGACACAATGATAAAGTTGTGCCTTGATGACTTGTTGGTCATGGCTTCGAATCCGGAAACAGTCTCTTTGCATATGCAAGGATAAGGCTGCGTACAATATCCTTCCCTCTAACCTTCGCATAGCGAGAAGCCTCTGAACAATGGGGTACGTATTTTTTAAAAAAAATTAAAATCACAAATAATTCAATCTCTTCTTAAATTATTGCAACTGTTTAGTTTAATAATTTTGACTATTTGGGAACACAACTGGTCTTTAGGGTTTGATATCTGGACTTTTAGTCCATTGTTACTACTGTGTAGGGTACATTTTCCCTTGTGCATACATATTTTACGCATCAGCAGTTCAAGACATAGTGTGTGGTTTTTAAAATCTGGTTTTAAAATTTTTGAAACTAAAACTAAAAACCGATTGTTTTTAAAATTTTGGAAACTTACAACTAAAACCCACCCCAAACCGGCCCTAAAATTTCAGCATATCTGTCTAGCTCCTACCCAAGTAAAAACCCTTTGAATCCATAGACAAAATTTGCTCTTAATCATCTTTGGGCATAGAGAATGAAGAAAATTCCATAGCCATTTTATAGTTAAAGAAAATATTTTGGGCACCAAGCTTCCATATCTTTTGTTCTTCAATTTGAAAAAAAAAAGTTATTTCATGAAAGATCAATTTTTTTTTTTTTTTGATCGACAAAGATAAAGAATAATATTAATATAGGGCAAAAGATACAAGTATAAAAACAAAAAACGAGTCCATGCTAGCAAAAACCATAGCTATGGCAGCCTAATACATAGAACTGAATTAGAATACCATAGCGAGGATGGACAAAGCCCCCCACACAAGTATGATAATAACCTTCCCTATACACGAAACATATCCCTAGTATTAGATGACCATACATGAAACGGCAAGTAAAAGCCTTTATCCAAATTTTTACACCACCACCAGCAAAAGAAGAGGGCATCATCAAACAGCCTCTGGCTATCAAACCCCCC
>PYAF01002533.1:784002-828052 GCA_007407185.1 Glycine tomentella
TGTATCTTTCAGGTTGCTTTCTTTATCCTGCAGCCTAGCAAGCCCCTGAGGCTGGTCAGAATTATCCTCCACCCACACTGCTGCTTCCTTAAGGCCATTATAACTCATCACTGCTTGCGGTGCCTTAGAAGACGAAGGTGATGTGTCCTGGTTTTTCTTTTTACTAGATTCACCTTCTATCAGTGATATGGGCCCCAAAAGCTTTTTACCCCCCTTTAATCTAGAGTATACCTTCAGATGAGAAACTGGGCCAGAGCTGTTGTGGCCCATATTGCCCTTGTAAATAATAGGTGGACTGCAGGCCCCAGATGTTGTTTTTTCCACATTCACGTTGCTGTGACCATTACCACTAAATGAAACCTGTGGGTCCCTCCTTATATCTCCTGTTACCCTCTCCTTTACAGCCTGGTCAACATGACCCTGACGTGCTTCCTCTTTACCCGCAGAAAGCATACACCCAGCCCCCACACCATTATCCATAAACAGACCCTCTGCCACTTCAGTCTTCCCTGTCACATCCTCAAGGCAAGCATTGACCCTAGCCTCTTCTATGAAAGTGTGTCTGAACCCAGCAACAGAAGTCTGACTCCTTTCAGCCTCTGGGTAATTACTACTTTTCAGCTGGTTATTATCCAGTGGATTATGTGCTGTGCTTTGTCCAGCAGACAAAACCTCACCCTCTCTCCTAACCCTACCAGCCTCACCCTCTGGGTGGTTACCAGTTTTCAGCTGGTTATTATCCAGTGGATTATGTGCTGTGCTTTGTCCTGCGGACAAAACCTCACCCTCTCTCCTAGCCCTACCAGCCACACCGTCGCCAACAGCCCTAAGCTCCAGGCTTTCCTCCACCATACTCACCCCCAGCATCAATTGATTTAAAGTGCAAACGATATTAAAGAAAGGAAAAGAACAAGGATTTATCCTTATTAGAGATGTAATAAACACATTCATATACCTTTACAGCTTCAGGAAAATTGGTTATAACATAGTTCCAAAGCCCCTTTGTCTAAGTAGAGTCTGATCCTAGTCTACCTTATATTCTCGAAATAAAAATTGAATTTGAGTATCTTAGAATGCGGGTTTGGACCTAACTCAACCCCAAAAGTTAGCTCATAGGGTAAGGGTTTCCCCCCACCTATATACTCTATATTGGCTTTATATCTAGCCAATGAGAGACTTGGATTTTTTCCAATACACCTCCTCACGCTCAGCACTTTAGGGTTTGGTACGTGGATGACATGATGGGTGACCAATTTAATGAATCTAGGATAGACTTTGATACCATCTTAGAATATGGGTTTGGGCCTAACTCAACCCCAAAAGTTAGCTCATAGGGTGAGGATTATCCCCCACCTAGATACTCTATATTGGCCTTATCTCTAACTAATGTGGGACTTGGGTTTTTCCCAATAAAGAGTATAGGATAAAAATGGGCCACTGTTTTGTTCATGCCATAAGCCCATAGGCTCTTGTGTAAGGTGTGATAAAGAAATAATTTTATGCATGTGTTCTAGTCCAACAACTTAAGTTTTTGCCATAATTGGTTTGCCACAATCCAAAAACAGATAAAGGACAACAAAAGAAAGAACTTATGGAGCCTATGGAAAAACAGTAAGATACAATTCATAAATGTGCTTAATCGAAACAACATTTAAAAAAAAAAAAAAAAAAGTAACAGCATTAGGGAAGAAAAAAGGGAAAAAACAATGAAGACAAGTACCTTTGAGGTATCATTACTTGCAAGCAGACAAGTAAGTGTTTGGAGCACATTCAAAACCAATTTCTCCCCATTTGCCTCATCAAGGTTGCTGTTCAGTAATGATACAACATGCAAAAAGCATTCCCCATCTCGAAATAGAGTCTGATAGTACTGAAGCAATAAAGCATTAAAGCCAAGCCTTCAATTAAATTGTCAAAAGCATTTGAAGACATTTAAGCAAATAGAGTAAAGAAATAAATAAATATTGGACACATACTGCTTGGTTAGCCTGGAGCATATCTCTCATTCCTACCAACAAATCAATAGATAGATCAACAAAACTTTTCTCGCGTTCTTTTAAATGAGTAAACATTTCTAAATACTTAGAGCATAACTGCAACTTTGCTTTTTTATCTTCCTCAGAAAATGGCATAATCTGACAAAAAAAAAAAAAAAATAGACATGTTAAAACTGGTAACATAATATTCAAATAATAATTATGAGCAAGAAAATCATTTCCCCAATTACATAATAGCACAGCCAAATTCAAGCAAAACGCGCATAAAGAATACCTTCATGAGATCGAGTATGTGTCTAAGTACATCATCTCTCAAACCTTCCACCCAATATAAATCAAACAAGTAATCAATGCATGTAAAATTATGTAATATCAAACTCCTAGTATCTTCAGCAGCTGCTATAAACTTGGCAAAGAATTCCATGCAAATTTTCATGCAATTAAAACAACTTTGCATAATCTCAGGTGAATTGCATGTATCTTGATCTTGAAGTGATACCAATGCTTCCATGCCACTATTCTCATTGGAGGGCTCCATCCTTCCTGGTCTTCTAGACTCTTGTGCTTGAACACAGGCAACTTGTAGAACACGAGAGACTGCATTCAAGTTCTTAAAGGAAGCAATTGTTCTCCCAGGGGAAAGCTGCAAGATGCGAACCAAACTCCCCACAAGAACACGTGCAATTTGTGGATTACAAGCAGAATGTTCAAGTGCATCCAGCAAAGCAGACAATTCTCTCTGTAATTAAAACAAGGTATAAATATTGTCAAATAATTTACTTCAATTATACAATGCATGCAGAAGTATCTAAAAAATTAAAAAAGAAAAAAGATATTCAGAAAATTAAGATCATGAATAAATAACACAAGCATGCAAATGGATAATATATGCACATCAGAACTCTTAGTTCAGCAAAATAATAATGTATAAAGCCAAATTAACAAGACAGGTAGTGCATAATTTAAAACAAATATCCAACATTTTTTTTTATCAGCAAAAGTAAATATATTTATATATATATACACACATATATATGAGAGTAAAATAGTACCAGTGGTACTGAAATATATACAACCTAAAGACAGCACAAAACTATGGCAACCTAATACATGAGAACAGCATGAATTAGGATGCCAAAGAGCTGGCTCATGGGATTAGGGTTGCCCCCCACTAAATTCAGAATAACATCTAGATTCAGAATGCAATCACTGTGTCGCTTAAAAAATCCACTGTTTTACTGTAAAATTATATCATTTCTTAGAATGTGGGTTTAGGCCTAACTCAACCCCAAAAGTTAGCTCATGGGATTAGGGTTGTCCCCCACTTATATAATCTATCTTGGCCTCCAATGTGGGACTTGTATTTTTACAATACACTCCCTCACGCCCAATACTTTGATGCGCTTGATTTTTTTTTTATCAGCAAAGATAATATATATTTATATATATGAAAAAACAGTACAAGGAGTACTGCTAGTAGCACAAAACAATGGAATCTACACAGAACTTTGGTGGCTTTGTACCAAAGCCAACGAAGTTCTGACAAGATCGCACAATAAGAAAACCAAAAACGAAGTACAAGTAAATAAAACCCTCCCCAACTATACAAAACACTCTCTCAAGTTGGTAGACCAATGGAAAGGGGTATCAAAATCCTTCTCTAGGTTCCTCAGCCAAGACCAGCAAAAAAAGATGGCATCTTCCAAGAGTTTGTGACCGTTAAACGTTTTATTATGAAAGAGGATCTGATTTCGATGATCCCAAGTACACCATGTTAATGCTGTCCACCAAGTTAACCACCTATCCAAGGCTTTCCCACGTAGATGGCAGAAAGAGGATTGTCTGAAATGCTCCTTTGGATTACAAGAGTATACCCCAAATAGACTTGCCCATGCCCATGACTCCCACCACAAAGGTAAGATTCTAGGACAGCTAGGCCTCTCCCTCGTAGTTATTGCAAAAAGGACAATGAATGTCAGTTATGTCTATATTTCTTCTCCTAAGGTTGTGTCTTGTAGGTAGTCTATCTTTCAATAGCCTCCATGTAAAGCATGCTACTTTGGTTGGTATTTTCAGCTTCCAAAGAATCTTGAAAGCTTCATCCTGAGTGTGTCTGCCCTCCTCATGCGCTTGATGCGTGGATAACATGGTGGGTAACCCTTTCAATGGATCTAGGATAGACTCTGATACTATCTTAGAATGTTTGTTTGGACCTAAATCAACCCTAAAGCTAACTCATAGGGATAGGGTTGCCCCTCACTTATATAATCTATCTTGGTCTTATCTCTAGCCAATGTGAGACTTAGGTTTTCCAATATCATTTCCTCTCTACCTATTATTATGAACAAAAAGTCTAGCTAAAAACAAACTCAAATAAACTTACACTTCATGTCAAAAAACCTTACTAGACAGTAGACACATGCATATATTATACCCATGGATCTCAAGTAATCCCATGACAACCGTGTAATATTAGAGTGATGAAAAATATTAAAACAAGTAGTGCTAATTATAGACACTAAGTCCATATTTAAGCCTCAATTTCACGGGATAGTTGATATTATCTAACTTACCTGAAAGTTGAAGTGCATAAGTTAATTTTAGCTTATCGGAGATGTTCAATTCGTTTTACCTTCTTAATTTCTTTTCCTATAAGTGTTTATAGAGAAGTTGATCCAAACAAAACATGAACATATCAACCCCTATAATTTAGCGATACATAATTGTAATATGTGAATGTGAATATGAATATAAATTCAAGCAAATTAGGGGATGGTAGTTCAAGTCCAGCATCATGATAGTTGGTCGTGGGAGGGGGATCCGGAAGGGAAATACACATGGGAAGTGCACTTAATCAGTTTATAATTGAAGAAGATGATAAGAGGGCATTCTCTATCCTCTGGAAACTAAAAATTCCCAGCAAGGTGTCTCATTTTGCTTGGAAATTGATTCGAGATAAATTTCCAACAAGGATGAATCTTAGAAGCCGAAACATAGGTATGGATGAAGTCTGCTGCCCGTTTTGCCTAAACCACGATGAGGATGCAGGTCATTTGTTTTTTGGATGCACCAAAGTTATGCCATTGTGGTGGGAATACGCTCACTGTTTTTCCAGAAAGGCCGAAAGAACATTTTCTCCAACATTCTCAATGCATTCTGAATGGTATTTCTCAACATAGATGGCAGATTTGGTGGACCTCTCTGACTTGGTGCACATGGAACCATAGGAATAGGATTGTTTTCTCAAGTGACAGCTTTGATGGTCAAAAATTGATGGATGATGCCCTCTTTTTCTGCTGGTCATGAAAAATCTGGAAAAAGGATTTGATATTCCTTTCTATTTATGGTCCAGCAGCACCAGAGCTGCTTTTTTTGGATAAGGGGGATTGGTCTTTCGAATTCTTTGTAGAAAGGTACCCCAGCATAGATATAGATCTATGGTTGCTTAATATTTGCTTTCAATTGCTAATATTAGGCTACCATAGCTCAAAGTAGGGTAATCTTGGGATGTACATATCACAGTACCTCTTGTACTGATTTAGTTTATTTATAATATATATATATATATATACTCTTTTGCCGATCAAAAAATAAATAAATTCAAGCTCTTAGAATATGGGTTTGGACCTAACTCAACCCCAAAAACTAGCTCATAGGGTGAGGGTTGTCTCTCACTTATATACTCTATCTTAACACTATCTCTAGTCGATGTGGGACTTGGGTTTTTCCCAATACACCCCCTCACGCCCAGCACTTTTGGGCTTGGTGCGTGGATAATATGGTGGGTGGTCCGTTAATGGATCTAGGATAGGCTCTGGTACCATCTTAGAATGTGGATTTGGACCTAACTCAATCCCAAAAGCTAGCTCGTAGGGTGAGGGTTGTCCCCCACTTATATACTCTATCTTGACACTATCTCTAGCTGATGTGGTGTATTTGGTACCATAGAAACCGGATTATCTCCCATAATGAATCATTTAATGGTCAGAAATTGTTAGAGGATGCTATATTTTTTTGCTGGTCTTGGCTGTGAAACCTGGAATCAGGATTTGATATCCCTTTCCACCATTGGTCTAGCAACTTGAGAGAAAGTTTTGTGTCTCAGGGGAGGGTTTAGTCTGTTTTTTCCTTTTTGTTCTAGTGATCAGGCAGAACTCTGTTGGCTTTTGTCATGTCTCTCATGCATCAAGCCACCTTAGTTTCTGTTTTGTTTTTGCTAGTTTGTACTTACAGCAGTACTACTTGTACTGTGTTGTTTCTTTTCATATATATATATATATATATATATATATAATTATCTTTGCTGATCAAAAAAAAAAAAATCTCTAGCCAATGTGGGACTTGGATTTTCCCCAATACAAGCAAATTCAAAAAAAACGAAAAAATATATATGCATGAAGAGGGAAATAAAAGAACCAACCATGTTCTGTGTGTTTCCATTACTAGTTGAAGCAAATTCAACAAATGAAATTACTTGCATCTGTAGACTATTAACCCCGGTAACTTCTTCTGTATTACCGGTGCTCCTTGAAGCAGACGATATTTCAGACTTCTCAGTGTCTGCAAATATCTGCCCAGCAGATTCATCTGAACCTGATTCGAAATAAAAGAAATTCTCGGAAAATATAAGATCCCATATTCCCTCTTCGTGAAAAATTTCAAGTGACATGGGAGAAGAAGAAAGAAGGTTTCTAAATGCATTAAGAACTGTGTTCTGTAGAGTTGAGACAAAGACCCTGCAACATGGAAAGAAAAACAACATATTAAAAATTAGTTCAATACATGAAGGTCCTACTTGAGAACCTTATTAAAAGAAATACTTTGCAATACTGTTTTTGATAGTTAATTAGACTTTTCAGTTTATCACAAGGAAAGACACTGCAAGCCATTGGTAAATTTCACCTTAAATAGCTTGGCAACTCATTCTGACTTGAGCAAGTTTTGATGCAAGGAAATATTGTAAATAAAACCCTCATGACCCATTTGATCGACAGTTCATAATACGCTGAGGAAACAGGCAATGCAAGTCGACCAGAAGATACTTGAGCATGAAGAGATTTTGAACCCTCAGGAACTGACAGAAATGAACAGAGACCTCTGCTCAACATAACAACATAATTATTCCAAAAATCAGAAAAAGAAGCACGTGATGGAAGGCCAGCAGAAACCACCACTGGATCAGGTTTTGAGTAATTCTGATTTTCTTGAATGTCAAGACCAGGCATACCAACAGAATCCAGTCCAGCAAAATCCTTCTCCCATACCAAATCTTGAACCAGAAATGCTGGTGAACAAAAACTATTTGCAAATTTATGCACTCTACCATTTTCACAAAGAAATTGCAAGTTGTTCACATTCCCAAAGCTGTATCAATGTCAAGGTCTCAAGCATCAATAACTTTTACACTAAAAATTTGAATGAGATTCAAGTAGCAATCAATTAAAAAAAAAACAACTCAAGTTAAATGCAAAAAGGACAACATTGTCCTAACTGCCACAGGAATAAAAATTCAGAGAGGAATACCTAAGAATGACAAGCAAATACATCTCTAGTAAATACACACATGAAATGTTTCAGAATGTCAATAGGCAATGATGTCAATGCAATAAATAATTTGTTTTATGTTTTCATTTTTTTATAATTAACATAAAACAGTTCACATCAAAGAACTCATCAAAGTGACCATGTTCACTGAATGAAAAGTGGAATCTTCTGAAATTCACAACATGAGCAAATTATGAAGGATACACAGCCTCCCTCAAAACTTCCATAGCAAGAATATGAAGTTCAAAGATTTTTTGCAATGGTTTATCATCCCTGCAAAAAACAAGCAGATCAATTTATCAGGGAATGCAAGACAGGCTGTATAATATAACAATGTAGATAACATAGTATTCTCTGGGAGAGAAACAAATAGGAGAAATACCAAATATATCCTACATTAGACAAGACTAGTAGAGGAGAAAACAAGTACATGTTAAGCCAAATATTTGTAAAACAGACAGCAATCTCAAATTATAATGAATGAAATAAGGAGATTCATCAACATCAGGCTAGCATGAAATTATTTTCCACAAACTCAAACTTCAAGACATGCATTGATCCCTCAAAAAAGAAAATTGCAGATACAACAAGCTTAAAAGAATCATCATATCCTGCCCGTAAATCAAATATAGAATAATTGGCTTGAGATACACCCAACAATACCTGAACCCATCAGCCAAAACAAAATTGATGTAAGTTTTTGCATAATTTGATGGAAATCCAAGACCATCCAGCAGCACTTCCAGCCCTCCAATACTTTTAAAATGATTCTGACCCCGGGAATTTGCAGATAAGGCCAAAGAAAGGATTTTCAAGCACAAATAGTGAAGTGAATCATCCATCAACAGTTCTTTCAAGCTAAATCTTCTAATGACACGTAAAAGCTCTGAAAAAATTAAGTTTGGTGAATAGAAAATGGATGATAATTGAACAAAAGACATAAAATAAATATAAACTAAGCAGCATGGATATAAACATCACATGAAATTCAATAAACACGGGGTTGGCCAAAGAAAGGAGTGGTAGTTGAGCTATTTAACAAAGGATTGTTGTGATGCAAAATTAATGCTAAGGAGAATGTGAAGCCCAACCTCTCAACTTAAGGAGGAGACCAAAATCATTTTCATTAACTTTTCATATGAAAGAAGAAATTTATTTAGACAACAAAAAAAATGAATTCCAAAAGGATGACAAGGAATCTTCCTTAACGAAAATCAAAATAGAAAACAACAAAGAAAAATAAGAAAAATCAATGAAACAGTGCTTCCTAATCCCTTAACATATCTGCTACTGAAAACCCATTAAATGGTATGTGTTTTACACCAGTCTTAGTGAATTGTCAAAGAAGCCTCCTTAAATATCCCTCAACATGAAAAATAATAATCAAGAATTTGTCCAGAGACATCAAACACAGCCAGTATTTGCCAAAATGCTAAATAATGGGTGATATACAGAGACCATAGCAACCAAAACAATAAAGAACAGGTCAAGAACAGATTCAGAGCAACCATAAGAGGGAAAACTTAAACAAGTAAAAGAAGTAATATAGAAGTGATTGTCATAATTATAAGCGGCTGCAGTAGTGTAGAAATCTGAAAAGTGAACACATTCAACGAACATATAATTTCTCTATGTCAACCACTACCATAATTTAGAAAACATAATTTCATTGTAACAAGCATTGATTGATTGTTGTGAGGACCAATCATCCTAAAAACTTAATCTAGTGTAAAAATAATGACAAAGCAAAAACCAGACCTTACCTTGTGCTGAAACTTAATTTACTAAGAATAGATAAGATGGGACCAAACTCTAGACCACTTAAGATACGAGGCTCTGTCAAAATACTAGTTTTTGGTATGATGAAAGTCCATAAATTGATTCTTTATTTATGCCCCTACATGCCCCCCCGTACAAATAACCTTCAGTAATGAAGGGTAGATATAAACCTAGATTGGTCCCTAAATTAAGCTAAAATTTAGTTTAATTACAAGAATGAAGAAAGAGAACCTAATACAATCTAAAGAACCAACTTAACCTAGAAGTCCAAGGTATTTAGAAGAACGCCAATAAATGTTTTATTTTTTAGGGTCCAATTGATTGGTTAAAAAACATGGTACTGCACGGGACAATTATATTTATTCTACATTTGTTTTGAAAAAGAATCTTGGGACAGCACAAATAAACAAACATGAACAGGGCAAAAATTTCAATGTTTATTACTTAAAAAATCATGAGACAACTTTTTGTTCCTAGTACAAAGTATTAAAAAGACATGGATACTTCCACGCCTATCATATCTCTCACCCACCTATCCCTCCCCCAACCCACGTATCCCTCACCCTACTCTCGTTCTCTTCTCTCTCTTTTTAACAACTGTATCAAATAAGAAACAGAAATGCTCAAGCTTTTGTTTTCGTGTTTCTCCGTGATTTGAAGAATCGGAATTCGGAAGAGCTGTGCCGCTTTCCACCATTGACTTCTTTCTCCGCCAATAGCGTGAAACAATAATTGAAGCCCTACCAAATATTCAATTGCCTGGAGTTTTTTCTAGTTTTAATCCGTGATTTGAAGGATTAAATATTCAATTGAATGGAGTTTTTCAATTGCAAAAAAGTTGTACCAATTTCCTCAATTGAATTAAAGCCCTACTACGTACAATTGATTCTCTTAAATCTCAGCCCTGCTCACGCTTTAAAAAATCTTCAATTGAATTCAAGCCCTTCCTAACAGCTCATGTAATTGCATAAGATGAGTGAGTTGAATCATTGAATCCAAACACTAATGATATATATTATTTTTTAATTTTTTTATCAGCAAAAATAATATATATATTTTTTAATATATAATAATGATAATAATATAGGAGTATATTTACTCGATAGAGTCTTTTCTTTTCTTAGCTACTGTGTATAGGCTTAACTATAGTTCTCTGTGCTTTCATAGTTAGTTAACTGACTAGAGTCAGTTGACAGTTACAACTGCTTAACTGCCTATTTTTTTTTATCAGCAAAGATAATATATTATATATATAAAAGACGAGTACAAGTAGTACTGAAAAAGAAATACACCCCCACGGAGCCTACCAGAACTTAGGTAACCTGCTTAACTGCCTATATAAACTGAGGTGTAATTGTTTCTCATTTGGGTTGAATATCACAATCTTTCACCTCAATTATGTTAGTGTTTTCCCTCTCTCTGAGATTTGTCTAAATAATAACAATAATAATATGAATTATATTAAAATAATTTTAAAAAATTGACAGAAATTAAAATAATTAACATTAAAAAGGTCATTTCAGTAATTTTGTAATATTTTGTTTGTGCTGTCCATCGGATATCAAATAATGCACAGATGAAAAAATTATCCTGTAACTCAAGTGTTTGTCTGGTGTTGTTCTTCTTGTACTGTACTCTAGACTGTATCAAACGCACCCTGAATAATTAACTTATCTTCACATTCAAGTAGGAAACAAGGTAGGTCCAAGTCGCTTCTTTCTTTTTTCTGGAAAATAACAAAAAATAGGGGGCCCAGGAGCCATTACATACTCTGGCTTAATCTCCATCAATGGGTTTAAGTATTATCACATAATCCGTGAATCAACATTTCAAGCTACACAACTCTAGGTCCCTGTACAGTAGTTCCATTAAATTTTGAAAAGGTCCCTAAAGTTCAGACATTTTTTACAAAAACATTTAAATAGGACCCTAAAAGATTTTACTTTATGAAATTTCATAGTTAAGTCGTTGATACCTGTAACAGTAACACAGCTGCAGAATAGCAAACATATAATGAAGTCTAAATGGTCGTCAGCCCACATGACTACTTAATAATTTTATAGGGGCCCAAATAAAAACTTTTTAAAACTATAGGAACCTATTTTTAAGTTAGCGAAACTATAGCAACCTAAGGATCAATTTTTTTAGCCAGCATTTAATAATATATTTGCTGAATTAATTATACCCCTTCATGCATCTGTATTTACCTAGTGAACATATTTTTGCCAAAATAGAAAATCATTTAACAACAAATGACTAGTAACCTCAAAATATACAATGATAACAGATGCCTACCTTACCTACTAACCAATTTAGGCCACCGGCTTCCATCACAGAAACGATTGCTTTCTGACGCCAATGTAACCTTGCTTCAGTAGACAAAACCTTTGAACTATTTGAAGAGATGATTGGAGCATCAGCATGTGAAATAAAGCCTACAAGACCGCAGAATAACTCATCCTTTTTGTCTATATTTGAACCTAAATCAATGAAAATATAAATTATTGATACAACATATGTAAGAATTTGTTGGAGCAGCTTGATTTTCTCAACAGCAAAGTCGGACAAACTTTCATCAGCAGAAAGGGCACCACTTATGGTTTTAAGTTGGACCACAGCCCCTATGACAAATTGAACACACCAAAAAACGGTTCCGTTATTTTCCCATCATGAAGGACACATATTAGGAAACTACAAAAGGCAACTAAATAAAGCATCAAAGGTAAATTTCCAAAACATAGCTTATAATTCATATGAAGAGTGGAAAGTAAGATTTGGAAATTAAATCCTATCAAAATTCAGGAATTGATTTCATATTTTGTTTATAAACAAAAGCCAGTTAGAACAAAATGCATAGCAGTATATCCTTTAAAGTGAGACTGAGAAACAAAAATAAGCAACAATGAGCATTTGTTAAGCTATAACAGTGAAACGCATAGGTCTAAAGTCTTTAGCAACATGAGAGAATACTAAAGGATTATAAAGAAACAATATGCAGATCATAATAACATAAGATAAAAATATATTACAGTTTTCAGCAAACATCATCCACAGAAGCAATCAATATCAGGAACAAAAGAAGAAAATCATTAGTCAAATAGTATTGATTATACCTTTCATTAAGGCTGTAAGTTTTTGAATTCCACCATAGTATCCAAAAACTCTGCAATTATATAATGAACGAGTGATAATTTTCAGTGCATCCAAAATAAAAAATCCTTCAGACGTAATAAACAATTTTGCAGCAGCCCCAGATAAATCTGTTGACGATTGCCCCATGCTGGTGACTGAAAAGAAGGGAAAACATAAATTACTGCAAATTACATGTAACTTATGTAAGCATTGACAGTTTTGGTACAAGTGACCAAAATTACCATTTCTATATTTTTAGGTTAAAAATATTGTATTCTGAGAAAAAAGTCTGACTCCTTTTAGAACATAACAAATGAAAATTTAGAAGTAAATGAAACAGTTGATACCAATAGAAGAATTTTGAACAAGTATATGTACTCCCTTCTTGCATCTGTTTCGCATATAGATGGTCCCTATCTCCAATTTTAATTGCATCCATAAACTTATTTGGACTTCCTTGTAGTGGAAGTTATTTAACGCTTAAGAGGAAAGAAGTTGACGATAATAATGATGATGGCAATGATTTGCAACTTACACTCAGTAACTAGTGAGCTTAACTGTGTGACCTCTTCAATTAATACCCGAATGACTTCAACAGGATGTCCAGCTGAGCAGCCAACAACCACATCATCGGCAGATGATAAACTCTCAACAGAAGTAGACTCTAATAATATGCCCGAATTCACAGGTTCCCAATCCTTGTAGGCAATTACAAATTGCTTGATGAAAACATGAAGCAGCCTCCTTTTCTCCACCTACAACATCAAGGTCACTATCTTATATTAAGCAAATTTACTAAATAGACAACTACTTTTGTGGGGGAAAGATATTAAGCAATGCATTTAGCATCAGTCTGAGCAAATGCAGAAACACAAACTAAGAAAGCATGTTAATTAATTCATATACGACGCCTACAGACAACATATCTAAATGACTTAAATGCATATATGTAATTCTCAATAAATAGTTCATATGAAGCTCATCAAGCTTCAGAAAATTAAATATCCAATAAGTATAAATCCAACCGTACCTTATCATCAACTTTCTCATGTCGCTCCCAAAGTGTATTTACAATTGCCTCATCGCCAACATCACTGGAAAGAGTTGAAAATTAAACTAAATGCAAGTAAAAGAAAAAGGGATAGTAAGTAACAACTATTAACACAAATGATTTTGTGACTTGTTCTCTTGTAAAATCCCGCTTTTAATTCCTCACTCAATCCCTCTTTTAATTTTCTATAATTTGGTGCAGAAATCTAGAACAAAATGCACACATCTTTAAGGGTGTCACCTTGCCCAAAAACTTGCTTTGGGATAGGTTTTGTAGAGCTAGGCTTCTCTGGTGTTCTGAAAAGTTTGTTTCAAGAGACCATTCAATGCTGAAGACATGCAAAGGGATTGGACAGCCTCACTACATTCTTAGTTCTTTTGTAATTTGTGTCGTGTTTTGTTTTGTTTTCCCTTATAATCTTCTAGCCCTTAATCACCTTATTGTCACCAACCCCAATTGCACTTTCAGCCCTTAACTATACATTTTTATCTATACCACCACCACCCATAAAAAAATATCATATAAAACTTCAGACAATGTTTGACAAGTCTACATAGTCATGTACCCATTAAATAAACAAAAAAAAATAAAATAACTGCCATCATATCTTGACCTTAGGAAATATACATTTGCATAAAAAGTAATTCAAATGTCTTAACAGCTAACATCATCTAACAACATTCTCTTCTATGACCACCAGCAACAGATGTTCCACGATATTTTTTTTTTTTTTTTTATCAGCAAAGATAAATATATTTATATATATGAATGGTAAAAGATTACAAATATAACACAAAAAGAAGGCCCATCAGCTAACATGACGGAAATTTGGCAGCCTAATACAGGGAAACAAGCCTGAATTAGGGTGCCAAAGATCAGTCTAAGGACATGCTCCCATCCAGGCCAAAACAGAATAATCTCAGGCACTAGGCCCCATCTACATACAAGAAACCTTCTCTAATATGACTAGACCATTGGTAGAAAGGAGTACTGAAACCTTTCTCCAAGTTAACAAGCCAAGACCAGCAAAAGAAAAGATGTTCCACGATATAGTTCACCATAGATATCAAAAATATCGAAGGCTTATATATATAAGCACTCTTTCAAATTTGAAAGCTCTAACATGGAAGGCATTTCAGAAATAATAGCATGAAAAATAAGGCATGTCTCATTGGTGTCTTCTCAAACAGATCCTATTCCATACAAGGACAGGATTTAAGAAAGTCCAAAAGGACAAGATAACCAAGAGTAGTATTGTTCCAAAAGACAATAATCACTCCATGTGGTTCCTTCTTTGGTACAAACTCAACAAGATCTAAACATAAAATTTATCATTTATTCTCATAAAGCAGTAACAAAATAATAATCTTAATAAAGCAATGTGTCTGTCCTCATTGTGGGTAGAGGACAAAGGTTCCATAAAAATAATTACACTTAATTTATTATTTAACAACCATACATTCCCAATCTCAAGAGGGGTGACACCTGCAACCCCACCACTGCTAATGGCAATACCTATTAGTAAAATATGATATTAATAGCCCCCAAGAATTTGTCTAATTTATTCTTTATGCACCAGAACATTAAATGAAACATTAGATATATGATACAACTCCCTTTCCTAAAACTCTACTCAATTATGGAAGAAGGCTGGCAGTAGCAGCCATAACAACTTGCTAAACACTCTGAGGACACTTGATGATATCTTGTGCTTCTTCCATACATGTGAAATAACATAATTTACACATCACCACAAGAAAAAAGATATTAACACAAATATGGAGCTTTATAATTAGAGTCCATGATAAAAACCGTTCGGGAAAAAAGTGTTGTTACCTAAAGCGAATCCTGGGCCCAGGAGGAGAGTACTTTTGAGCTTGTAAACTAGAAGATTCGCCAGTATGCCCAGCAGAAGTTCTTCTGATAAGGTCAGCAACACCCTTAACGATATTCATCCTTGCTCACCAAAATCAGCTCAGCCTTGAGAGTCCACGAACCAATCAACAGTTCCACCCATCACACTCGTGAAACTAACTTTCTAGCTAAAAGAAACCAATCACCACTAGTAAGATTACACGATCAAGTTGAGTGTTGCACAATGATTACCGATGACAACAAACAAAAGGTGAAAACCACTTACTCAACAAAAAGAACTTTAGAAAAACACCAGAAATTCCACACACTAACTTCAACCGTCCCTGTTTCAGCTCACTAATCAGACATAAAATTAAAAGGATTAAATTAGCTCCGACGAAGATTATTCCACTCACTAATTAACACTGGATTGTGAACATTTCAATAATCTAGAGAATTCAATGTAAAAGACACGCCATTCTCGAAAACAGAAAATATTCACTTAAACATCGAAAATAAAATCGAGACGGAGTATATACCCGAATAGTATGAAGAATCAAGAGTTCTAGGGTTTGCGAATTGAGATCGGAAATAGCGATTGTGGGAGCTTCAATATAAACCCCGCTTTTTTCTGCTCGGAGGAGCTACTTTAATAGTGTCGGTAATGAAATTGTCATCGTTGAGAGAATATGATTATGATTATATATGAAGGAATGCGTGAGAAAGAGGAAAGCACTAAATTACTCGTTTAATTTCCACGTTGCCCTTCTTCTGGTTTTTTTTCTTTTCCATCTCTTTTTCATTTTCAATCCATGTAAGAATATACATAGAAATAAATTTATTATTAATTAATTATATGGACACCTACTCACCCTCGGGTAAAGACTCTCCATCTCCAAGTCTCCAACCCACGAGTGACTTAAAAGAAAATTTTAAAACAAAATAAAACAGAGATTTTTTCACTAAATATATTATTTCACACCAATAAATATCATTCTTATATTATTATATCAATCTTATGAGTAAAAGTGAAAATGAGTTAGGTTGGACCAATCTTACTTAAGTTTGGTTTGATTTGTTTATATTTTTATAGTTTAAATTTTGGTCTATTATACATCACTAATTTATTTTTAGGTTTGAACTCGATCTTTATATAAGTTCATATGTCTCGTTGGCTTATTTAAAGGTCTATTTCATCTTAAGAAGTATAAAAGATGTTTTTTCTTTTTTAACAAAGTTAGAAGATTTTATTAAAAATAATAAGATAATTTTAAACCATAAAATATAACTAAAACTTGACTACAAACATTACATGTGATAGGTTACTAAAATCTTTTAAACTGTCACAAAAAAATAGTTCTTATTCTCACCACTCATATATGTTTATAGGAATTAACTTATTTCAAATATTAAAATGGTTCACATGGTCAACTCACAAAAATAATTTTGTAATTTCATTAGAACAATTATAATATTATACATCAAATTAACAATAATATTTTGGTTAAAATATGTTTTTCGTCCCTATAAATATCAAAAGTTCGAAATTCATCCCTGCAAATTTTTGATGTGTTTTTCATCCATGTAAAATTGATATATGATGTTTTTTTACCCAGAGCAAGGCTTGAAAGAATTTGAACCTAAATGTCCACTAAAATTTGACACCTGGAGTTATATTTGCTCTTTCTCTTACTCTGATTCTCTTTCTTTCGATCCCCTCTAGTTCTCCTTCGACCACAACTACGACCACGCACCATCACCACCCTACCCATCTCCTCCATGTTGCACCGCCACCTGCACCACCTCCACCACGAGCCACTACCCACACCAGCCAACACAGCGGCACAATGGTGTCGGGGTCGCAGAAGGTGATACGGTGGTGGTGGAAACGCGCAACGTCATCGAGTTCGCAGACCTAAGGGAGAGAGGAACGCACACGATGTTTGGTGGTTTGATGGTTTTGATGGTGGTGGCACTAAGGTGGTGGTTGTCATGGGTTTGGGAGAAAATGGTTTCTTTTTGCCAAAAAAAAATCCTACAATTTGTGGCGATTTTTAACCTCATAAATTACATTTTAAAATATAAATTATAATGTAATAAAAACAACACATTACTCTTTTATTAGACTATTTAATGTAATAAATAATTAATATTTTTAGTAAGAATATCACTTACTTTTTTATTCTAACAAAATTATATAATTATTTTCATAAATATTTTTGTACCTACACAAGGGAATACATGTAATATCTTACTCTAACTTGTTTCTTCTTCAAAGTCTTATCTTTCTCCTGTTTGGTATCCGACAATTCAACAGGTGGGGTACTTGCAAAAGGTACTTTGATGCTCAAGTCAAATCTTGGACCAAAGCAATAAATGTGTATTTAATTACAAACAATGTCTTACCGATATATTCTCAAAGTTATTTATACAAATTTAAATGGGTCTTGGATCTATGGACCATTATACATCATTATCATATTAGGTATTGTTCTTGTAATCATCATTAAGGAATTTACTTATCTTAAAATGTAGATTTGGACCTAACTCAATCATAAAAATTAGCTCATAGGGTGAGAGTTGCCCTCCACTTATATATCATATTGGACTTATTTATAGCTTATGCGAGACTTGAGTTTTTGTTAATACATTCATTCTCACCCAACACTTTTGGGTTTGGTGCATGGATAATATGGTGAGTAACCTTTTAATAGATCTCGGATAGATTCTGATATCATTTTAGAATGTGGATTTTGACCCAACTCAACCCAAAAGTTTAGCTTTTAGGATGAGGATTATCTTATACTTATATATTCTATCTTGACACCATCTCTATAAAATGTGGGACTTGGGGTTTTCCTAATAGATATAAGGCCTAAATAATATATAAGTGGAAGACAACCCTCACCCTATGAGCTAGTTTTTTGGGTTGAGTTAGACCCAAACGCACATTCTAAAATAGTTTCAGAGCCTATCATAGAGTCATTCAAAGGGTCACCTATCATGTTATCCATGCATCAAGCTCAAAAGTGCTAAGCATAAAGAGGTGCATAGGAAAAAATTCAAGTCTCATATTAGCAATAAACAATGTCAATATAGAGTATATAAGTTGAGAGCAACCCTCGTCCCATGAACTAACTTTTGGGATTGAGTTTGGCTCAAGCCCGCATTCTAAAAACGTATTACCTTAATAGCTTTATTTAAGATTATCTTGCTTTGTGGATGATCTTGGGTACTTGGGATATTTGGGTACTCGACGTAGCCGAGTACTAGAGTAAGCTCAGAGAAAGGCACTCCACATGGTATGGTGGGGTATTCAGGTACTCAGGTAGGTTGAATATTTGAGTATATTTAGATCTCTTGGTTTTCATGTACTCAAGTGTTCGACTTTGCCGAGTACCTAGGGTACTCTTTGATAGATTACGTTCTTTATCATATGAAATGTAGGAAGCGCTCCGAGTACCTATGTCGAGAATCTAAGTTGTTTGTTTTGGAGATTAACATCTTGTGAATATTTAGAGTGTTCGACTTTGTCAACCTCTTAAATAATTTCAAAAAGGAATTCATGTTTCAATATCTTAAAAGTCTGAGGGGTATATATGTGTTTTCGACTTGGCAGGAGAGTGTAATTTTTAACAAACATAATTTCCAATATTCATTGTTTTTAGGTATTAAAAATATTTTTTGTAAAAAAAAGTATTAAAAAACTTTTATTGTACGAAACATGTTCTTAACGTTAATGCAATAAAAAACATGTTTAAATCAATTTACATGTTAAAATTAGTGTCCCCCATGCTAAGATACAAATCTAAAAATAAAAGAAACAAAAATATTAAATTTAAAATTGTTTCGACAAAGTAAAAAATAATGAATTCAATACTCCAACTTATATATTTTAATTTCTAATACAATAATAAATGTAAAATGTAATTATAAATTTCTAAATATTATATTTACAATTAAAGTTCAATATCACATACATTTTTATAATTTTTATGAATATATATCATTTTCTTAATACGTAATATTACCCATCCAAGCTATATCATAAAGCTTTTGTCAAATATAAGAAATAAAACTAAATTTTAATTAAAAATATGTCATTTTGAGGATCATTGATATCTCGTTAAGAAAATAAAGATCACTTAATGATTTAATTTTTATTTTTAATAAAAAAATTGACAAAAAGTTGAAAATTAGTTAATAACTAAAATCATTCCAAATTTTAAAAAAAGAAACTAAAGTTATTCCATATCTACTAAACAATTAACATTTACATATCATCTTGTAAATAATTAACATAAAAAATGATCAAAATAGTTATCGACTAGTTTCTATTCACCATTCCACAACATTCAATTTGTCAAATAATCTCTCTTAAACACATTAAGAAAAATAATTTTAGATTATTAAATACGCATTATGAATTATTGTAATGGTGAATGCGATGTTTTAGTATTAGAAGGAACGTACAGCGAGATTGGAGTGTTTGGTCTATGCTAGTGGTTTAAGAAGTCTTTGCCAAACTATGTGAAAAAAAGAAGAAGAAGGAAATGTAGGGATTTAAAAATATTTGAGAAATGACATTAAAAACATATAACATGTCACATGCCATTACATTTGACGTACAACAACGATGCAAATCTAAAAAATTGAGATGTCTTGATAACTGATTAAATACTTTATTTTTTGAAATTAAGAATAACTGATTAAATACTTGAATGCATAAGTAAGTCTACAAATTGATCCACCCTCTGAAAGTACGTTGTCAACAAAGTTACATGTAACACGCCATTACATTTGACGTAACCCATGCTGATTTATTTACTTTTTTCTAATAGGAAAATATGAATAAATTTAAGATACAAAACTTGACAATGATAGGAGAAAACAAAACAAAAACTTTCACATTACATAAAGAACCACGATCATAAACAAATATCATAGTGTCATTTATAATGAAACTCAGTTGAATATATCATTTAATTTTTACAAAGTAAAAACAACTATAATGAAATATGCATGAAAATACGGGATCTACGGTGGGCGAGTCAAAGAAATTCCGTATTATACAAAAATAATGTGCATCGTTGGATTTTAATTTCACACTTCATATCGGAGTGCTACCACTTGGATCCGCCTTATGTTGGTTATTTATTAGTTATTTTATTAACTTTTTGGTTGTTATTACACTATTGTCCATTGTGAAATGCACGTACTTGTACGGTGCTAGCGTAAGAGACCATTGAACTGTGTTTCTCGTGGGTGGAAGTAAAATGAATGAAATAATTATATTTTTTGTACTTTTGTAAGCATGATAATAGAAATTTGTGTTTTTTTCAGAAAATAATATTAATGTAAATGATATAAATGGAAATAGGTAATTACATATAAATGAAAATTTTCTTATAACTTTCACTGTGAGTTGAAGTAAAATAATATGAAAAGTGAATAAGAAAATATTAAATCTATTTGTAAAACACAAAATATATTGAAGTTAAGTAATTAAAATAATTATATTTTTTGTACTTTGATAAGTTTGTGATAATAGAAATTTGTGTTTTTCGAAAAAATAATATTAATGACATGATATTAACTGAAATAGGTAATTACATATAAATTAAATTTGTGTTATAACTTTGACTTTGAGTCCAAATAAAATAACATGAAAAGTGAATATCCTGATTTAAAAAAAATGTACAAGATGTATACCAAAAAATACATATTATTTGAAATGTTGTTAATTGTTGATAAGATAAATAATATAATGTAAATAAACAATATGGAATGATTGTTTGAAAAAATAAGATGGATGAAAAAAGCATGGATGAGTGATAGCATATAAAATCGGCAAGTTTAGAAGATTGATTCGCACAGTGCGTAAACATTTACGAGTCACATGATTAAAATGGAGGATTAGAACGATAAGGGTATACCATAAGAAAAAAATAACAAATAATAATTATTTGTCCATGCCTTAAAATCATCATCTTGTCCGATTTGAACCACACAAAAACCAACCATTGGTCAGGTTTACACATTTTATTCATAGGTTATTAATGATTACTAGAAAAATCATGTATAAATGACCCACAAAATTACATGATAAAATGAAGCTATATATATGTATATATATATATATATATATTCAGAGGATTAACAACTGAAACATCAAAATTTCATTGGGCTAGCGTTGTCAAAATGTTTAAAATAGTATACAATAACTAAAGTGTAACCGTTGTCGATGCTGGTAGTAGCTAACCACGCTGTGAACAACATGTGTGTGTGACTTCGCGACGGTGATGTCGTTTGATGCGTTTTGAAAGACGTTCCTGTCATAGTTGGAGTTCGCGTTGCCGATGAAGCGGAAGAAGGTGGTTACATAGGAAAGGTAGGTTGAATAGTCAAGAGTCGTAAAAGGAGAAATATAAATGAGGTGTATGAACATGGTACTTTTCTAATTCGGTGCACCATGACTCGTCCAATCATTTATTCTAATCGCATGCCCAAATCACTTTTGCACGGTGCATAACGAGTTTGGGTTAATCACCTTAGACCTCGTCAATTTTTTGACAGGGTGAAGGTTGCATGACTCAAACTCATTACGTAACGTACGAAACTCGTCTCCACCGTTGATCTAAGTTGGTGATTGAGATACGGTGGAAATATCTACATAAGATAAAATATTATTTTTTTTGGGTCTTATATTTGTCGTTGGTCCTTGTCCCCTATATTTTTTGGCTTTGTTTTTCAGATGTTGTCCCTTTACTCATAGGTTCATCCTTCGGTCTCCAACCACCCCTCCTCTTTTTGGGTCTTATTTAAAATGTTGATTTTAATGTTATTAACCATGGAATATAATTTTTTTTCCCGCTGTACTTATTTTGTTTACCAGAAAACATTTTGTTATCATGTTGTTTAACCTCTATTTCATTCTAACTGAGTTTAGTGTTAACATTTTCTTAAAATGTATAAGTTTTTTGAACAATTATTATGTATTAATGATAATAAAAAATTATCTAATAGATAATTTTTGTATAATATGATACTATATTAATTAAGTTACATCTCTTTTAATGTTTCTCCCTTTATTCTTATTTACAATAGTTGGTTACTTAATTTATTATGATTAAAAA
Source organism: Glycine tomentella (assembly GCA_007407185.1). Taxonomy (NCBI): domain Eukaryota; kingdom Viridiplantae; phylum Streptophyta; class Magnoliopsida; order Fabales; family Fabaceae; genus Glycine; species Glycine tomentella. The sequence goes on from PYAF01002533.1 coordinate 806,496, forward strand.
TGTGATTAATTTAATTCATATAAATAAATATGTTTTAATTAAATTATCTTTATTATTAATGCTTCTCTCTTTTTCTTCTAGTTATTAAACAGTACAACAATATATCTAAATAGATACTTATTTATTTTAAAATATTAGTCATTTTAATTTTTTTTTTACAGCTAAAGAGTTATATTAAGTATTATTCTTTAAAATAAATTCTTTTTTATAGACCAGTGGTATGAGGCATTCTTTATAGACAAAAATATATTTGAATTGGAATTCAGAATTTTTAACTAAATTGGAACAATTATGCATTGATTGATTCATATATTTAGCAGTAAAAAAAAATTAATATATGTTAATATCTTTATTTTCTATTTTACTTAAGGAAAACATTAAAAAAAGTAGGCATTAATAAATTTTATGTTTCAAAATTGAATTGAAAAATAATTACGATAAAATTTACTTGAAAACGAAAGAATAAGTATTCACAAAATTCCAACATAAAACACACATAATTTGATCGATGTGGATATGTCAGTAACAGACCCGCGCACATGTTATAAAATCTAACTATCCGAAGTCTCGCAAAAACAGAGATAAAATTGGAAAATATTATCAGTGTAAATTTATCATCAAAATTTATTACTTTATATAACAATTATTTGAAAATATATTTAAATATCAGCATTGTATGAAAATTATGCTTAATTTTTAACAATCAAATTTGTACATGGTCAAATGTAACTTTTAAAATATTTATTTTTAAATAGTAATAATACAAAACTATTTTTAGTGTAAGTACTATAATCTAAATAAATTCTCAAATCAATTGTTTTAGGCGGAAGGAATTGTTAAAAAAATTTGATGTGAATATTATGACTGAAAATCTAAAACTAATTTGTCAAAATATTAAAATTTATTTAAAGAGTTAATCTTTAATTTTTGCGGATGAAGATTGTGATACTCGTGCCATACAATTTCCAAAGTTGGCATAGGAAAAAATAAATAAAAAAGAAGCATTGGATGTCATGTGCATCTCATCCCGTTTCTCAGGATAATGATGGTTATTACATTTTCAGTGAGATGTGAACCATAGCCTTGTCTAAATAACCATAGTAATCGGTAGCACTGGATCATGCAAAAGTATGAAATTAACATCCAACTGTTCACATTAGTTTCGTATAATACGAAACTTATTTGACTCGCGCATTCTAGAATCCGCCCCTAAACAGTAGAAGAACTTGACCATTGAGTAAAACTATGAGTCTGTTTGAATACAAGACTAAAATTGTTTTTGACAGCTTCTCTATTGAAAAAAAAATATATTTTTAGTAGAAAGATTCTTAAAAGTAATTGTGACTTGTATCCAAATAGACAAATATCATCTTTACATATCCAAGACAACAATGTCGGGTTGCCATCAAAAACACCGAATTTCCCCAGAATTTACAATATAGAAAGTGTAATAGAATCTAATGTACAAAATTATAGAATTTAAACTTGCAAAAACATGAAAACAAAAGAGTAATATCTTGAAAAATATAAAAATGTCAGGAGCAATAAGAAAAATGTTAAAAAATAATTTAGTTGTGCGAATAGAATGTTTAAGAATATCATAAAAATTTAAAGGGATTAAAATTTTAAAATTATAAAAAAATTGTCATGAAAAATATGAAAATGTTAGGAGCAATAAAAGCACAAAAATAATAATGTTTGAAAATACTTTAAAAAAGTTGCATTTTTTTTTTAAATAACGTGTTCAAAAATATGAAAAAGTTGAAAGGAATAAAAGCTTAAAAAATACTAAAAACTTTAAAAGAATAAAGTTTTATAACATGAAAACAAAAGAGTAATATTTTGAAAAATATCAAAATGTTAGGAGCAATAAAAAAATGTTAAAAAATGGTTTAGACATGTGAATAGAATGTTTAAGAATAGAGCAAATTACAACAACTTTTTCTGAGATTTACTTTAATTTCATATGCATTTTCTCCTTTTTTTTTTTTTTCATTCTACATAAACCCCCTAACTTTTATCTTTCTATTACATAAGCAACCACTACACCCTTAATGACGTTAGTTTCGTTTAATTCAACAAGGGTCATGTAACATATATTTTCTTTTTCCTAAAATGCCCCATCTTCATGTTCTTCATTGAGCATCTAAAGCAATTTTTTTTGTAGTGAATGAAAATTTTTCTTTCTCAAAGGAGTTGAATCTTTTTTTCCTCTAAAACAATTAATTCATCCGTGTCGGCGGTAGAAACATAAGACACGCCCTTCTCCTCTATCATTGCAACCTTTCATGGCTACCACAAGGGTCAAATCCCTTTTTCCTTTCTCGCATTTCGTTCTGCTAGCTTTTGTCTTGCGCTTGTTATCGCCCTCGTCGTCAGGGGTGTAGGGGTGCTACTGTAGCATGAAGACAAAAAAGTTAGGAATGCTTATGTAGGATGAAAAAAGAAGAAGAGAATACATGTGTAATTAAATAAATCTCATAAAAGATTGTTTTAATTTGTTCTTAATAATAATATATTTTCATTAAAAAGTTCAACGAGAAGGAGGAAGTTAGTGACGCGAGGAAGGTTAAAACATGGGAATGGCTTGAAAAAAAAAAAATTAAAAGTAAAAAAGTTTTAAAAATTGTGTATATTAAATGGAAATTTCGTTTTGATTACTATCATAGATAATGCATTTTTTACTTTTTATTATATTAAATATATTATATCACATTTTCTATTATAAAAATTATACAAACATTATTTACTGATATACTTTTTATTTATTTTAGGTGAGTCTGTTAACTATAACGTAACAGACTAATTAATGATTTGTAAAATTATTTTTTTATTCAGTTTTTCCTATCTAGTCAAACTTAAAATTAAAATACGTAAAAAAAAAACTTGAAATTGAAACAAGACAGGACAATAATGCAAACTATATAAAAAGGAAAACAAAATCTATGCATGCATGAAAGAGTACATGGTGAGGAGGGGAGAGGAAAGCTTTGATTAAGTAAAGATTTAGACAGGATCACGCATGCCGAGTGAAAATGGACCAAAGGAAAAAGAAATTGAATACTTTACACAAAAAATACCAAGCAATTTGCCTTTACAGCATGTCCATGACTTCCATCAATATCACAGTCCAAACTCCAAACTCCCAACAGTCATCACATGCAGTTATATAAATAAATAGTGAAAAAGTAAGAGCTCTAGAGTCTTGTATTAATTCCAACAAATGCATCTATTTGTTTAGCCAATAAATTTATTTCATCACAATCGCGTTAATTTTTTTAAGGAAAATATGACGCCAGAAAAATATGAGCTGTGTAGGTTCTTTGCTCTTGGTGGCTTCTGTGGATCATTTTTGTCTTGGCACTTTGTTTGGAGGAAGCACGGAATGAAAATAAATAAATGAATAAAATGAGTGAACTATTATCTTGGTTCATGAAAATGTATTACGATGCTATATTAGTTTTTAAAATTAAAGAAATTTTAAACAAGTTTTTCAAATTTGTACGTAGTTGTTTTCATCTAAATTTTTAAAATCATCCAATTGCTATTATTTTGATTTTTCAATATATATTAACATTATGACTTAAATTGCATCTTCAAGATTTTTTTTTTTAAATTCTAAGAACTATTGGGACACTATAAATCTAAATATACTTGCCCAAAATAATTACTAATATAACATGATTAAATGGAGTCGTATTACCATTGCATAATAGAAAAAATATATTAAAAATGAAAATTTTTTTTTATCTTTTTTTAAAAGGCATAATATTAATTAGGGTCAAAATAAATTAATGAACGAGAAATCAATTACTTTAGACGAGGTTATCAATCATCTCTAGACTGATTGGCTGAACTGAAGAAAAAGTGCATGAGTCCCAATTTTAGAACCCGCGGGCCGCATGGGCGCTACATTATACCGAGTGCGCAGGGCGCACCTTCCCCCCCTGCGTGTCCAGACATGTTTGGTCATAAGTTTGACGTGTCACCTCAGTAATAAGGGTGCGCAACCATTCCAAAGCGCAGGTTAGCATATCGACTTTATATTATTTCCATTTCCAACTTCATGCTACAGCCACAACTACAACTACAAACTTCCCTTGTAGCTGCTTAAAACCACAACTAACGTCACAGCCATTACAACACCACCAACACCATAGCTCACATTTGTCTCTACCTATTCCTCTCTTCTTCCATCTCCCACTCGCTGAAACCAGCGTCGTCTTTCGCTTTTACTCAGCCAAAGTTTTAAGAAACGGTCCACAATCTTGATTTGCATTGTAAGTTGTAACATCAAGATCAAAGATTTTTTAACTTTCGGCGACCGCAACTTCATCTGCAGAATTTGTCACGAAACCGCAACGCGACCGATAGTTAAAAGTTAAAACCTAGCTCTCAGCAAATTACTACGCTTCCTCTTCAATTCCACAACGACAAATTCATAGATACCACCACGCGCGCTGTAGTTGAAATCGTGCATTGAATCCACTACTTTTCAAAGTGCCCGATCGCGGTTTCATTTCCAACGTGGTTTTCAGATACGGAAAGAGTTCAGTCAATTTAACTACCTAAACTACTATATCATCCATGGTTAACCGTGGAATCGGTTGAAGAACGTAGAATTTTTTGCATTCAGGTGGATCGGAAGGTTAATTAGGCGGAGAACGTACGTAAACGGCCAAGGGAAACGGCGAAGACGGAAAGTAGAGTAGTTTTTGCGATTTGCACGTAATTGGTGCGTGCAAATATTATCTGTTAGGTGCGGGAAGCTCGGGACTCGTGAGAGCGAAAATGCCTCACAGAACCACATACATTTTCCCGCGTCAGTTCCCTGAGCGAGGAGGGTTGGATGAATCTTCGAAACAGAAACAGCTATTAGATCACGAGAAAAAAAAGATCGTCAACTCAATCAAACATGACACGTTTACCGCCGAAAGCGACCCTCCCAAAAAGTCATCACTTCCAACTCCAACCAAAGACAACAACGACGTCGTTCTCTCCTCCTCCGCCGGAAACTCCGCCGTCTCCGACCTCTTCGCCGCCGGCGAAAAGTTCCGAACAAAGCACAAGCAAATCGCTGCGTTCTGCGATTGGCTGATCGACAAGAAAGCAAGCAGCCACTCCAGCCACCACCACCACGACTGCGACCTACTTCTTCAGCCCGAAACCACCGTAAAGGACTCTGCCGTTGACCAGAGCTTCGACCGGCAGGTTTCTTTGCCGCGGCTATCGAGCGGGAGCAGCTATGCTGGAAGCTTGTTTTCGGGGACGACGACGTTGGATTGCAATTTCTCCAGCGACATTAAGGAGGAAACGACGTCGTCTCGTACGCTCACTACTATTCCAGCGCCGAGGCACAACGATGAGGAGGAAGAAGAGGAGGACGAGGAACATGGCACGGAGAAGTTGGCGAAGAAGTCGAAAGAGAGCTACATCTTGCAACTCACGTTAGCGAAGAGGCTAATTTGCTTGGCTAGCCTGGTCACCGAACCTGTTCTCACTCCCGGAACCGAAACCTGGGATGCCGAATCCGTTTCTTATCGTTTATGGGTACAACACTCACCTCATTGTTTAACACAAAACTTAGATGCAACTTTCTATATGTTTTACTTGGTTGCAGTTTTTCAGTCCGAATTAGAGTTTCACTTTCAAAAACCAAAACTATGTTCACATTTAATATTAACATTTATTACATGAATTATCAAAATGAAATTCTAATTTTAATTTGAGAATAACTTTAAAAGCATATAAGATTCATGCATCTTGTTCGTCCGTAGACAAGCTAATCTTGTTGTTCATTGCTTGACAATAATGGCATCTGTATCTTTTGCTAGTCCACATTCATTTGATTTCAGTCCAGTTTGTATTGAAACTATTATTTTGCATGAAATGATACGAGTTTTTATCTTAAAAAAATGTTGCATCTTAAGTTTTGTCCAATGTTGGATTATATTCAAAGCTGAAGTCTAATTGTTATTATGATTCTTTTTTTGTTGTGTTTAGGTGAGTGGGTGTTTATCATATACGGACAAGATATCTGATGGGTTTTATAACATATTGGGGATGAATCCGTATCTGTGGGTAATGTGCAATGATGTGGAGGAAGGTAGAAGGATACCAACTTTGATGGCGCTAAAAGCGGTTGAGCCCAGCGAGACTTGTACGGAGGTGGTGCTTGTTGATAGACGCGAGGACTCTCGCTTGAAGCTGCTTCAGGATAAAGCGCAAGAGTTGTATTGTGCTTCTGAGAACACGTTGCTGTTGGTGGAACAACTAGGGAAACTTGTTGCCATTTATATGGGGTAAGAATGAGGTGTAGTACTGTATCTCTTCTTCGAGGGAGTGTGAAGTGCTTTAATATTGGCATTTTTTTCCCGTTTTATTTATTGTGGTTTTTGAATGTGTGAAGGGGTATGTTCCCGGTGGAGCAAGGAGATCTTCACAAGCGCTGGAAGTTGGTTAGTAAGAAGTTGAGGAATTTTCACAAGTGTGTTGTGCTTCCCATTGGCAGCCTGTCTAGTGGTCTTTGTAGGCATCGAGCCGTTCTTTTTAAGGTGAAGTGTTCATGTGTTTCCTGAATTTATTGTTCTGTAGTGTGTGTAGTATCTATTATCAAAGAACGTTTTAGTTGAGTAAGAATATTGCTGAGCGAGCTTGAATGTATGAAGAGGGTGCATTAGTGTTGCCTGGGATTGTTTTGGACTGAGTTGGATGCATTAATGTTTCTTAATAACCTTGTTTCAGATTAGTAATTATTTACTGTTACTTGGGTTTTATGAATGCAGAGATTGGCAGATTATATAGGGTTGCCCTGTCGCATAGCTCGAGGTTGCAAGTATGGTGTTGCAGATCATAGATCTTCTTGCCTAGTCAAAATTAAAGATGACAAACAGTTCTCAAGGTTAGCACCACACGAGTTTAGGTCCTCTATTTTGTTCTGTCTTTTACGTTTTGACTGTAATGGGAATGTGAATATTTGTGAATCAAAAACATAATTGCAGGTATTCCGTCAGTAGTTTTGACCATTTTTCTTGTTTCCCCCTGAATTTTCTTGTTATTGTTTGTGTCAATCTTGATTCCTAGGTCCTTGGGCATCATCAAGAAGTTATGTTGACCCATATTTTGTATAGTTGCATCTACCTTTTTTGCTTGCATATCAGGACATTAGCAGGGAACTGATAACTTCTTGTAGATAAGTTTTTTTAACAGAGGCATCTGACATTTATTTCATACCTTCCAATGAATCACGTTATGTTTTATAATTGGACAGGGAATATGTGGTCGACCTGGTTGGGGAACCAGGAAATATCCATGGGCCAGACTCCTCAATTAATGGAGCATATGTTTCTTCAATGCCTTCCCCATTTCAAATTTCTCATTTAAAAGATTCACAATCACCATATTTGGATGGCGCAACAAGTTGCATAAGTTCAAATCTCAGACCTATTAATTCTGAAAGTCTTCCATATTCAGGTATGTTGTGTTTTATGGATTAAGATCTTCTGCAGTTTCAAAATGAATTGCAGAAATGTGCAGTCCTAAATCTCATCCTTAAAATTTCTTAAATTATATTTTAAAAGATAAAATTTCCATTTAATAAATTAAATCAATGGATTAGATTGATGCAGTTCTTTATAAAACCGTAGGCGATCCTAATTCTGTGTTTTACATACCTGGAAAGTTGATCTTCAAATTGCTTGTTAGTATTTTAACTTCAAGGGATGAATATGTGAAGCCTCAATATATACTTGGAACCTCAAGATGCATATTACTTACTCATTTGCAGTATGGTCTCAATATTTCCACAGATTTTATTTCGTATCAATTATTATAGTTTCTAAAATGAATTAATTGTTGAAGTACATGACACAACAATCATGGGTGCTTATATTTCCTTGAGCTATTCAGTTCATTGAATCAAGTTTGAGCCAGATATTTTGTTTTTACTTTCACCACAAAACTGGTCTATGTTTTATACCTTACCTCTGTTCAGTCCTCTCTTTCCATACTCCATAGTAAATACATGTTAAAGTTTCTTTAAGCTTTTTGCCACCTTCTCAAGCTTTTGAAGCATGTATGTCTCTTAAATTTTAAACCTTTGGGGGACAGGGTAACTTATGCTTTTGCAATTCTGTTAATAGTAAATCTTATAACATTCAGAGAGGATTTCTAGTAATCTAGTTTAAAGTTGGTCTTAGCCATTATTCAATGATCTGCAGGCTCTGAACAGAAAGATCAACAACTTAAAGAAACTGATTTGCTGAAAAGTCACAAGGGCTCCATTTATGCTTCAGCTGATCAAATCTGTGAAGGAACAGAACCATCTCTAATTCCTTTTGGTTTAGAAGGGAATGATGAGGAATGTGCAGTTCATAGTTCAGTTTTGCCTACCATCCATGAAGATGTTTCAAAAGTTCTTCATCCAGCCATTGAAGCATCATTACATGAATATCCAATACTTAGTGATGATGTAGTACAAGAAACTTCCAACAATGAGATAATTGTAAATGAAAGTTCTGTGGGGAAAAGTACTTTCCAGCAATCTATGCTTGGTTCATCCTGCCAGTCAGAACTGAAACAGGTAGACATCAGAATTGAAAACCAGGGTTGTTTACCAGCTGGGAGTATTCCAAGATATGCGAATCTCGAACCATCACTTGCAATGGATTGGCTTGAGATATCATGGGATGATTTACGAATTAAAGAGCGTGTTGGTGCTGGTACTTTTTCTGCTTCCCCTGATTTTTCTTCTTGAATCCATGTAACTTTGGCATCATGGACTTGTTTCCCCATTAGGTGACTCTAAATGCTGCTGCCTTTTTCACTTTGCAGGCTCATTTGGGACAGTGTACCGTGCTGAATGGCATGGATCAGTAAGTGTTATTACACACCTCTTTTTATCATGTTGATTTTTATGTAGGATATTCCCATTTGAGTATATAAATGTAGCTCTCTGATTCCTACAAACTGGTTACTTTCTTAGTTCTTCTGGTTGCAATTGGATGAATGACACTTATCCACCAAAATGAGTTGATTATATAGTATATTTATTTGAACTATTGACGTGTCTTATGTTGGCTCTATGTATATTTATTTATTTATTTATGTTTTGGATATTCTATTTATTTTATAAATTGCAGGATGTTGCAGTCAAGGTTTTAACAGTTCAGGATTTCTATGACGATCAGTTGAAGGAGTTTCTGAGAGAGGTATGTACTCACGAGACAAATGTATCAGGGTGCCTCTTCATTGCACATTGTTTATGATTTGGTTTATATTAGCTAAATAGTATATAAATATGGTACTAAAGACAAGGCATATATATTAGTTGATCATCAATTATACCCATCAGAATAATGTATTCCTTTGGCCTAGTGTCTTATACTTTGTCATTTGTCCTTTTCTATTTCAAAATAATTTCTCTTTCCTAAAATTACTATTATTTTTTCCGTCTCATGATGTGCTAGTGTTGACCATATCTCTGTCTTATTGATGATTGTGTACCTTGTGTTTTCAGTTTCCCTATTTGAATGCTTGTTCCAATTTTTTTCTCCATCTTGATGGGTGGAAATTATTTATATTTTATTAAGGCACTGCCTTGGTTATTGAATTCAAGATTTATGCTTCTTGCACAACTAAATATACACGTCTTCCACTCGTTCGTGTATTGCAGCATTTCATTTCATTGGGCGCACACTGGCCTCTTGTATTTCTCTTTTCAGTTAAATATGCACACCTCTTTTCAGTCTATCAGATTTTTGGTGTGTAAAAATTACCTGTCTAGTATTTACAGACACCTCATTTCTCCAACTAGGATAATACTGCTGCATTGTCATAAATTCTAATAGTTCAAGTTGGCTGCATGACCTGTGGGGCACAATAGTGAACTCTCTGTTGCACTGACATGCTTAAAACTTGTATATGCAATACTAGTTGTGCACAATAAGATTTAGAACTTGGTATATGAAAGCCTGTTCTATTTCCTTTCACTATCAATGGGGTAAAGCAGAAGCTAGTTATGTTGAAGTTGTTATTTGCATTGCTTTAGGTTGCAATAATGAAACGAGTTCGCCATCCAAATGTGGTACTCTTCATGGGTTCTGTTACAAAACGCCCCCATCTATCAATAGTGACAGAGTATTTGCCTAGGTAAGACAAACAACTGCTTATATCCTTAAAACATTTCACATTCTTGCATAAAGAATTGATTGTCTTACTATGCTGTACAATTTTGTGACAGGGGTAGTTTATACCGCCTGATACACAGACCAGCATCTGGTGAAATTCTGGATAAGAGGAGGAGATTACGAATGGCTTTGGATGTGGTATGTGCCGGTTATTATTATTTTTTTACACCGAACAATTATCTTGTTATCTTGTATATAGCATATCGTGTTTGATTGCAGGCTAAAGGGATCAATTATCTCCACTGTTTGAAACCTCCAATTGTGCACTGGGATCTCAAATCCCCAAACTTGTTAGTGGATAAAAATTGGACTGTGAAGGTAGAATGAAACTGATTTAGCAGTTTATATTATGCAATTTTTTAAACATTTATGCAAGAAGATAATTTCTTTTTTCTTTTCATGTTCAGGTTTGTGATTTTGGATTGTCCAGGTTTAAGGCAAACACTTTCATACCGTCCAAATCTGTTGCTGGAACAGTTAAGTTTCTATCTCCAGTCTCTCACTATAAACTTAATCATATCAATTCTTGTTATAACTCTTCCAATTTATCTTATGAATAAAAAAGCCACTTCTTTCTTCATCTTTTGGAGTAGCACTTTTAAGTTTGAAATAAAAACTTCAAAACTTGAACTGTTGTAGCTACTTGTGAATGCATGTTCATTCCCCGTATTTCTGGTTAGCCTTTCAGATACATGGTACCGAGATCAATGATACAATCATGTTATGTTGGTCCAATCTTTTGGATGGGAAGTATGCGCAAGTGAACAAGGGACTTGTTTTCCTGTCTTTGCACTTGGGTTTTGGGTCACTCTTTTAATATCTAACAGGTTGAAATTTTAATTCATGCTACCTCTCAATAAAAGTGTAACTCTCTTGATTTTAATTTTAGCCCGAGTGGATGGCTCCAGAATTTCTTCGCGGTGAACCCTCCAATGAGAAATCTGACGTATTCAGTTTTGGAGTTATCGTCTGGGAACTTGTGACCATGCAACAACCATGGAATGGACTTAGCCCCGCCCAGGTAAACTGGATGAATTTATATGCTCTAAAGTCTAAATTTGAAATGTCCAATTATTTTCACTCATGTGTTTATTTATATCGTAGTAGGGACCATATGCAAGAATTTGTTAGTTTAAAAAGGACATATAATGTAAAGGTATACATGCCAACTTGCATATTTCAAACGACTGCTTGGCATAATGAAACCTCCATAATAGATTGTAAAGTAATCGTCATCATCATGTGAACTCTCAGGTGGTTGGAGCTGTTGCTTTCCAGAATAGGAGGCTTGCTATCCCTCCAAACATCTCCCCGGCTTTGGCCTCCCTCATGGAATCTTGTTGGGAAGAGTAGTGTTATTCATGTAATTTATTTGTAAATTGTGAACATCTGTGTGCCATTTAGTGCATGTATTTTTTTTTTTGGGGGGTTTTCTATGAACACTGATATAAATATTATAAAATTATTTGAAAATACAATTAACCTATATTTTGATATCATTTTTTAAAAATGGAATTCATAATTTTGGAAAACCTGGCTTTTGCGTAGACTGACGGAGTTTTCATAGCCAACATGAATTTTTAATCTCTCCATATTCATGCTAAACTGTCAACATCATTGATTTTTCTATTGCCTTAGAAGGTGGGAATCTTACCAATTTCAGAAAAATCTGCATAATTCACGTGTTATTTTGCTAAGTTAACTAGTGTCTTTTCTATGTTCCTAAACGTTGCTTTTATTTCTAATGCTTGCTTTATTTAACTTGGCAGTGACCCTAGTGAACGCCCATCTTTTGGTAGCATAGTTGAGTCACTAAAGAAGCTGGTAAAATCTCCAGCAGAGGTGATAAAGATGGCGGATACATAAAGACACGCCGCAGCCCATAATTGGGTTTTCTTGCGCCGGAAACTTCTTGCCCATTTTATGGAAACGATAATTAACAATTAGCAACTGTTATTTTTTTTGTTGTACTTGTGTATTATTTGAGAAAAAATATTTCTTTTCAATTTTCTTAGGATATATATATATATATATATATACACACAAATTAGAGTGGGAAAAATTATAATTATTATTTGAGCTGTGGTCTCCCCAAAAGGGGTCGAAACATAACAATTAGTAAATAAGCTGTTAAAAATATCAATTTAACCCACTTTATTTAGTGCATTCAATTTATCTTAGTGAAATATTTTTTTCTTTAAAAAATCTTAAAAAGGTTATGAAATGATTTTTTTTTCTTTCAAATATGGGCTTAGAAAAAGTTAAAGTTGTATTTAGTCCTCGACATCGACTTTTCTCTCTTATAAAAAAGGTAAAATCATAATTTTCATTTTATGTTTCAAATTTTCAATTCTGATTATTATTTAATTTTAGATAATATTTTCTTCTAATTTTATTTAATCAAGTTGTTTTTTTATATTAACATATTCTATTTTTTTTTTCAATTTTGTTAATTCACCCTTTGTTTGGTAGAGGGGTTTTAGAGTGAAATTAGAGAGAAAAAGGAAGAAAAAATTTAAAATAAGTGAGTCTCATATTTTACCACATTATTTTAATTAAAATATTTTCTTATTTGTATTTATTTTATTTCTATTATCTCTACCAAATAGAATATTAGAGGATATTTGGTATTTTATGTAGATGTATTTATGATGAAGATAATTAACGACATTTATTTGGCAAAAATATTTTATAAGATGGTTAAAACTTAAAAGTTTATAAAATAAAGATGTGTGTTATTGTGGAACTCAATGGTTTATATTGGATCACAATAGTTTTTGAGTTAATCCATTTTACCTATTATGATGTATTTTTTACATTGAACTCATTTTTACTCTACTACTATCTCTCCTTTGCTCGTAAAATTCTCTGTCATCACCTTGCAACAAGTTGAAAATTTGCTACTCCGACACTGCTATCACGAAACTCTATCTTGCTGGCAAAAACATTAAGAGGATTGATTCCTTGGGGTCACACTCTTATGGTTCAACAAAAAATAAAAATCGAATCGAGTTTCTTCCTTTATTCTCAAGATTAGAAAAATCGATAAATCTCGAATCCTTCACTAGTAGCTCTGCAACATCAACATTGTTGTCGATGAGATGGAGAACTAAGGGAAGCGCCATTTGCGATTGTACATGAACGTCGTTGATGGTGGAACACAGTGGAGATCCATTTCGTTGAATCAACTTGCAATGTTCGAAACAATGGCGGTGGAGAAGGATCTCAAGACGAAGATAAAATTGAATCTCAAATCATACCCTCTTGATTAATTTATTGAATAAAAATGTAAAACTTTACATGAATAATTTTGGCAAAAGCACCTAAACGACGCTTTCGAAATGATTATTTACGAATATGGTGTAGTTTGCAAATTATTTACGGAAATGGGGTAGTTGAACACGTTTGGATGGGGCAAATGGGGTGTGTTTCACCATCATGTGACACGTGGCAGTCATGTAGACGAGACGCGGTGTGGTCGCAAACTTCGGAAGGTCATAAGTTTTGAATGAGATGTCTAATTGAGACGAAACCGGTGGCCACGCGCTCGAAATTGAGAGGTGGGGACTTGCCCAAATTTTTTTCCCAAAAGAAGCCTCTAAGTGCCTCAAAATTGCAATTTAATGTTCGAAGTCCCAAAAAATTTCTTGTTTTCTAATTTTTTATCTATTCATTTAGTGAATTGGAGGGCTATTTTTAATTAATCTAATTACATCTCTTAATTTCGAGCGGTTTGACACAAAATACGCCTCCATCGGACATTGCTACGAAAAATTATGACTGTTCAAAGTTATATGCATCATCAATTTTACAGTATAAAGTTTGTTCAAATTTTGGCAATATTATACTGTAAAATTATACAGTATAAAATCGTTTAATTTTTGAACATTTTTTTTGGCAATTTTTGGCATAAAATCGAAAATTTTTGAACAAAATTATACTATACTATAAAATTATATGCATCATCAATGTACATTTTTAAACGATTTCGGTTTAACAAATTAAAAAATGAAAACATTGTGGTCGCAAATACTTTTACGCCAAAATTTGAACAAAATTATACTGTAAAATTTATGATGCGTATAACTGTGAACAGTCATAATTTTTCATAGCAATGTCCGATGAAGGCGTATTTTGTGTTAAACTGCTCGAAATTAAGAGAAGTAATTAGATTAATTAAAATAGCCTACAATTCACTAAATGAATAGATAAAAAATTAGAAAACAATAAATTTTTTTGGGCTTCGAACATTAAATCGCAATTTTGAGGCACTTAGAGGCCTCTTTCGGAAAAAATTTTGGGCAAGTCCCCTTTGGGTACTTATTAGCTGTTTCTCCTCTCAATTTCGAGCGCGTGACCACCAGTTTTGTCTCAATCGGACATCCCAATCAAAACTTATGACCTTCCGAAATTTGCGACCATACCACGTCTCGTTTGCATGGCTGCCACGTGTCACATGATGGTGAAACACGCCCCATCCAGGCGTGTTGAGCTGCCCCATTTCCGTAAATAATTTGCAAACTAATAGTTTCAAAAACGCTATTTAGGTACTTTTGCCGAATAATTTTTTTCTCATATTTATAATAAATAAATAATTTTTTTAATATATAAATTGTATATCCCTTCATTTACTCCGATCACAGCATCCAACTACACCTAGTGGAAATACTTGATATATATTTTCGGGGGGACTGGAAAACATATATAATATGAAATCTCTCATTTTTTTACCTCAATTATTATTCCGTTAACGGGAATAACAATAATAAGAAAAAAAAAAGAGACAAGTCAAAGGAAGCACGGCGGCTACGGTACGCATAAAGTCTCTGACTGAACAAGAGCAGAGAAGCAAAGAGAGCTTCAGAACACAGCTCAGCCTTTCGTCAACACGTCAAAAACTCATCTCATCTATCTGTAGATCCGAGAAACCAAAAAAAAAAAAAAAATGGAGTTCGACGAGAAGAAAGCAATGATTCGCGACGTGGTGTTACAAGTCGTTTTCATCTCCCTCACAATTTTCAGCTTCCTCTGGATGCACGGCCTCCCTCAAAACCTCTACGCCAAGCTCCGCCACCGTCCCCCGAACCCACGCGCCGTGCAAGCCAAGCGCCATTTCGTCAAAGGCGCGCAGCTCCTCGCCCAAGCCAGAAGATCCAAAAGCGCTTCCTCCGCAACTTCCCTTGCCAAACAGGCCCTAGCCGAGGCCGAGAAGTCCATCGCGCTCGACCCCAAGGACGCCGCCTCGCACCTCCTCAAGTCCATGGCGCTCGACCTCCAGGGCTTCCGCACCAACGCGCTCGATGCGCTCGACGCCGCGTTGTCTCCACTAGCCGCGGCTTCGCTCGCGGAGGACGAGAGAGGCGACGCGCTTCTGAAGAGGGCGGAACTGAAGATCGCGATGATCGAGCGGCGCGGCGTTGACTCGGTGCTGGCCGATTTGACCGAGTCGGTGAAGCTGAGTCCGCGAAACGCGAAGGCGTGGTGCATGTTGGGGGAAACCTACGAAGGGAATAAGATGGGAGAGGAAGCGAAGAAAGCTTATAAAGAGGCTTTGGAGTTGGAGCCACAGTTGAATGTGGCTCAAGAAGCGCTCAGCAGGTTGGGATCGTCGTAATTTGGTGTTGAGTGATGTGAGGTTTAAGATGAGATCGATCGGTTTGGTTATTGTATGTTTAATTTATAACTGTTGTTTCTAATTTTCGTTATGGATGGAGTAATTGAATGTTAAGTTTGAGCAAGCAATAAAATGATTTTCGCCAGAGGATTTTAATTCTACACTATATGTTAAGATGCGAAATCTTAGAAATTGGAAGGGAACAAAATTTCTTACTTGGGGGACCTCCTTCTGCCAAAGATCACAGAACCACAACCAGTGGGTCATGCAGTCCTGCCTTTTATAGAAGCTCACTTTTAAGCCACTGAAAAAAGGGAAGGATGGAAGAGTGATCCTTTGCTACTTGTAATTGCATTTTATATAACAACTAGAATTTTAGAAACCAACTACAAATATCAAGCTCTTTTATCTTTGATAAGTTAGTTTATTGGCAAATACCAGTCACTCGATACCTCCATAATGGCTAAGTTGCTATACTTCAAAATGTAGTATTCCTTTTTCGTTTATGTTTGTTTTCTTTCTGCCATGGAAATTTTTTATCTCACAAGTTGTGATATGTGGAAAGAGAGAGAGAGGATTTCAAAAGAGTGTATATTCTGGATAAAGAGATTCTTAGTAACTGCAAAAGGTGTGTACTTTTGACTGAAGGAGGTCTCCCTCAATGACACCTTTTTTCTGAGGATTGGTTCCCTTTATTTACAAGGCTCACTTTTTGCATGTTCTCTACTTTGGAGAGTACCATTTCCTAGAATTTCCACAACCGTGACAACCCAACAACCTCCGGATGTCAAGCCAGTTCTGCCCTCATCAAATCCACCAAGGATTCTATCAAACCACAGCATTTTTCAGCTGTTAGGATTTTTTTTGAAACTCTAAAAGGGATTGGATTTGTTTAAAAAATGATCGAGATTATTTGGGTGTGTTAATAAATTAGAGAGATTATTAGGGTGTAAATATGATTCCTAAACTTGTCTAGTTGTCTTCTCTATTTTAAATCAATTTACTCCTAAAAAGGCAACAAGTCATAATCACTGTTTCAAGCATGCAATATTCAAAAATATAAGTTTAAGATCAAGGAAAGATGAGAGGGATTGATTACACAAACGATACTTTTGTCCTTCACAATTGAATGGACTACACCTTAATGTGTCAGTGCACCATAAATTGAGTAAAATTCAAACCTAACAAGGCTAATATCAAAGATCGGGTACATGTTTAAGAATTGTAAAATAGACTGCAGCTTCTTCATGACTAAGGCGAAGCACTGAGATTTGAACAAGGAGCTTGTATAACTCATCAAGGACGTCATTTAGTATTTTGTATAGACAGTAAAATATGTTACCCACTTTTATTAGCACAATCCATATTAGCAATCTAGGATCTGATGCCAATGAGGACCAAATGATAAATGGGTTAAAAATGTCCTTTGTCAAGGACAAGTTTACCCAATGAATGAACAATCTTCTGGATGAGGAAGTATATCTTCACATTATACCGGTAAGATAAAACTGTATCCCTAAAAGCCAGGATAGGTCAAGATAATTCTTCATCATCTAGCCACTTGAGTGTTGGCAAAACTTTGACAAGAAATGACCTGAAGTTCTCATCAGCTACTGCATTCCCTGTTATGTTTAACTCTGTCAATGTCAAGCTTCCAAATATCAAGAAAGCTTCCCCAAATTTTGTGGCATTAATGCTGCCAGTGAGGATTTCAAAACGGTCCCAGGCAAATTCTTCAGCAAGTGATACAGGAGAAGAGCATAAGTATCTCGTGGTGTCAATCGAGTGAGAGCCTAACTCATTGTATGAGATATTCAACACTTTAAGTGACTTAAGCAATCTGACAGGCCCCAAAGCAGTAAAACTACCAAATTTATTATGACTCAGGTTTAAGCAAGATAGAAGTTGCATGGCCTCCAACCCTGTCAAAAGATTCAGTATGAGACATTTGATTTCCATTTTTGGATACAACGTCAAAAGCTAAGCATTCCAAAAGAGATTAAAGATACAACCTAAGCTAGAGAAAACCTTTCAGGATTCAGTTTCTCTGCATAACAATCATGTTTGCTATAATTGGGTAAATATTTATTACAAGAAACAAAAAAAATTTAAATCATTAATATTAATTTATTAAATTTTATTAAACTGTTAACATCAGTAGTCCTGCTGAAGCTATATAGATTCAAAAGGCGGACAGCTTATGCTTCATTAGCATAGGAAAGAATTGGGGTTAGCTATACATGGATAGAAACAGAAGGGAAGAAGACTAGTGGTGATGTATCTCCATCAAGTGGTTTGCTAATACAAGCAAAACATCCTGTTAAGAAAGTTAAAAAGAATATAGGAGAGCATAATATTATTCAGTTTAATTAAGAATAAGAAAAATTAAGGGTTCATGAATCTATGATACAGGATTAAGCACGATGAATTACAAGAATACATGTTGCTGACCCCACTAAGAAGGAATAAGGATAGACTCTTGTATTTTAAGGGAGGAAAAAGCTAAGTTACTGTAAAATGATCAGATATGCAAGTTCTACCTTCAACAGATTGAAGTTCGTTGTGGCTAAGGTCTAGCATTTGCACCCACAATAAATTCTCAATGGATCCCATCCGTGACAATGATAGATTTTGTAATCGTAGACAGACATAACCAGTTATTGTTTCTGTTGCATCTTTATAGTAGTGGCAGTATGGTAGTAAAGAGCCCCTAGTTGAAGTTATCTGCAGAACCATCAAAACATAAAAAGAGAAAAACGATTTATGGTGGAAGAAACAGAAAATTTGCACTAGTGTAAAGCTAATAGCAAGTATAATAAAACTTCCAAAGACTAGCACAATTTTATAGGAAAACCAGCATAATGGAAAAAAAAAAAAATAGAAATTAGAAGAGTCTTGTATTTTCTAAATGCCTTTTCTCCAGTCAACTGATTCGTCTACAAAGTGCAAGTTTGGTTCTGAAAATATTTTCAGCTTCCACTTTTTTCCCACACCTCAAATGGGAATCCAAGGAAATCCTTTTCAGTCAAACATAAATAAATACATTCCTAGTCATGTTTTCTGTTTTCAATTTGAAAACAGAAAAATAAACACGCTCTTTTGAGAACAGATACAAGAATGAAAGGTCCTTTTATTCTAGCTGGCATCATATTATTACATATGCTGATAGAGATATTCACACGAGTATTTGTCATCTTTATCAACAAAAGTGAATGGCGAACAGGATCATGTTACAATAGATATTTAATACTGAATTACCCGCTTTAGTGATATTAGACTATGCTCATCTTTGTAGTATAGATAATGTGTTGGATCCAACTTCATCAGATCAGTGTAAAGTTGAAGAACTTCTTCAGTGTTAGATTTTCTTCCATCATATTGAAATGATAATGATTCAAGAGCAGTCAAAAGTCTTGCTAGTGTAAGCTTACCAATTTTACTACAAAAAGAAAAGGGCACACATTATTATCTAATAAAACGGGGACAAAAACATGGGAATAAAACTTCCAAGGTGGAACTTCAAATCATGAAGTTATCCATTTAGGAAATCAACCTTACCAGTCATACTCGGACAATAAGTCCCGAAATTTAGTTATTTCTTCACCAATTTCCTCAGTGCACCAATTGGAAGTTGTTGGAATATGGAAATTTTGAGCAGCAGGAAGAATGGAATCGGATTCCTGAAAATGGTCAATTTTTTGGAAATTTGTATCCTTCCATGTAGTCCTTTTCCCACCCTGTGCTTCAGTAGGTTCAGTAGATGCAGTCTGTACAAACACTTTAAAGGAAATTTGGGAAGGATCATCAAAGTGATTTCCATTTGAAGATATAATACCCTTAGAATGTCCAATGTTGATCTCTACATAGTAAGTTTTTGACGGTTGAATCTCCAAATTTCCAAGGTTTAGATATACAACCCAAAACTGAGCAATATTTGAATTGTTCATTGAAAGTGGTTTCCAAATAAGTTCCTCCTTTAAAAGTTCAGATTTAATAGCCACTGTGGATGAGTTTATTCCTTCGACGGCTTGATTGAAATAAAGAATGATTGGAAGTGTTCCAGGGTTTGATAGTGTACCATTCAGAAGAGACAAACCACAACCACGAAGGTCATTGTCCCCAATTAGAGTTATAT
This sequence comes from Glycine tomentella, assembly GCA_007407185.1. Taxonomy (NCBI): domain Eukaryota; kingdom Viridiplantae; phylum Streptophyta; class Magnoliopsida; order Fabales; family Fabaceae; genus Glycine; species Glycine tomentella. The sequence continues at coordinate 826,432 of PYAF01002533.1, forward strand.
TAGATCCATGGGAAGGCCAAGATGAAACAAGTAGAGGAGCATCAATTTTCACTGTTTGTTCAATGAGCCAAAGATGATAAAACCAGCCACTCTGATCATCTGGATCGGTAAAAATAGCATTGTGGACATGCTCAAACTCCTCTTCCAAAACTTTTTCTTTAGGGAAATATCCTTCAGCCTTTCTTTTCAGCAAATTAGACAAAAGCACACTGAAAAATTCTCAATGCAATATGTATTAATAAAATTAGTTAATGAGCCTTTCTTGGCCTTTTGGATTAGATTAATAAATCATGAAGAGTCACATTTTACCCAATGAAACAAAGTCCTAAAGAATGGTGTTGGTTTGAACCCAGCCAAAAAGAAACACTGAAGGAAAACCAAAAAGAAAAAAAGAGTTTCCCACTATTCTAATGAAGGGTAGTATTACTACCTGGTGCATACAGTTACACAAACTTTTTACAACAACATAAAAATATCTCTCATGTTCAAATGATAAAAGTCATTGCATCATCTATCATGATCATTTAAGATGTGGGAAATGGGAATGTTTATATTTCGATAGAACATGGCATGTAACCAGATCAAGCACCGAAAGGGGGTTATTTTTGAAGTACATGCAATGATATACTTTCAGTTTGTTTATCTATATGAGAATCATGTAGAATGCTTCAAAGTAGAAGCTAATTGATTATTATTGACAATATTGAAACAAATATTTGCCGAACAACGAGATGGGTGTAACATGAAATCAAACCACCGTTCTGGACCACAATTGATCAAGCATAGATACCAAAGGTACACCTCCAAGATTCACATTGAAAACATTTAAATATGTAAGGTTGATAGATGGCAATGCTTATTTCAAGAAAATAACATAACAATAAAACAAACATAAGTAGACAAATCAATCTTGACTACAAATATGTCAGCAAGATGCGCAATACAACGATACAACATCATTCCTAACATTGCAATCAGAGACACATGCACACACAAGTAAAACAATCTATGGTCAATTCACAAGTTCTGAAAAAACATATTTATGTAACTCAGGCAATTAAATGAGCAAAACCATACCGAAAAGGTGCCATAATGTCCCTTTGAATAAGTAAACTTCAAGCTAACTATACCAACCTACGATTGTGCCATGCAGAGTAATTACTGAAATTAGTCGCTATCACTTCCTCTGTGTATTTCAGCTCATCCTCATCTGATCGTTTCATCAGTTCAGCAACAAACCTGGAAGTAAAATCAACACAAAAAAAAGGACGCCAACTTAGCCAATTCGGTTTAAAGATTGAACTAGAGTTAAATACTGCACTGGAAACATGTGTTTATTTATTTATTTATAAATGCGAGATTTGATTTTTTAACTGTAAAAAGCACACAGTGGCAAAAAAAAAAAACTCTCAATTTGCATAATTTTTTTCTCTGGTTGAAAAGAGGCATTAACCTTCGGTAATTCCAGGCATGAAAATTCCGAGGATCCATCTTCTGAAAACCATTCAGAAGGCGCATTTCGTTGTTTATGGACGAATGCCCCTTGCTGAGTACCCATTTTCTATGATGCCACGCGCCGTAAGACTTGAAATTCTTCCTCAACGCATTCTCCACCTAAATA
>PYAF01002533.1:828152-854451 GCA_007407185.1 Glycine tomentella
GCTGAGTACCCATTTTCTATGATGCCACGCGCCGTAAGACTTGAAATTCTTCCTCAACGCATTCTCCACCTAAATAAATAACCAAGCATAGTAATTCATTCAATTCATAGAAAAACAAAATAAAGTAATTATTTATTATCCAAAGTATATTGAATTAAATTAACCGACGAGAGTGAAAACGCACGAGTTTGAGCTCGTCATCGAAGATAGAGTGGGGATCGGAATTGGAGTTAGAGAGAAAATGTTGAACGGCGAGCTTTCTGTAATTCCAAGCTGTGTAGCACTCTGGATTCACTTCTAGAAGCTTCGCGCTCAAATCTAGCGCTTCCTTGCTATATCTGCAGCCAACCAGATTTGCTCAATTCTTGAATAAATCGAGAGAGAGAGAGAGAGAGAGAGAGAGAGAGAGAGAGAGAGAGAGAGAAGAAAGTTGAAGGAAGAAGAAGCAACATGTGATTATGGTGATTGGCGAGGAACTGAGCTTGCACAGAACGAAGCTTCTCAGCTTTGACTGCTGAAGCGGCTTCATCTTCTTGCTTCAACGCTTTGCGAGGCCGACCGTGCATTTTCAAACGTAATTCACACTACCACGCACAAGAGTGAATAGTGTGCTGAGATCACTTTAGTAGTTTCCAAAATCACTTTTTTTCCCTCAAGAATAGATAATATTTGATGCGATTATTTTTAAAATATTTTTATTATAAAAGTAAATTAGTAGTTAAACTCTATTAAAAAAATATCCAATACCAAAATCGATTAAAATTATTTCAATAAAAATCAATTTTAGACACAAAATTAACTCTTTTTATAAATAATTAAATTGTATCAGGATTGAACCTAGTTCACATGATCAAATTGAAAAGATAAATATCATGAGTGAGAATCCTAATTGAATCAATTCCTTAACATGAAAGGGAACATAAGAAAAATTACCTTAAAGATACTACAATGTAATTCTAAAACATTTAACATAAAATCAAACATTCACTAAGTACAATGAAACTAACAACTTTTTTGTTAAATAAAATGTAAAATCAAAATAACATTTTTATTCAAATATATTAAATAATAATGTTATTTAGTACTTTTGTTTTTCTTACTCCCCTAAAGCCATTTCAGGACACCACCAAATGCGTAGATGTAGATCAATTGACTAAGTTTTAGACTGAAAGTTATTTGGTCCCGCAAATAGCCATAATGTTAATAGTTTAGACGTTATCCTTAACTTATATTAACTCCACATAATAGGTTTTTCACACATGCACAACAACTATTATTATCTTATACATTTAACATTTAAGAGTTAAGGTTTTTTTATAACAAAACGCACAACTGTGTGAATTCATCTTGTAAGACAAAATCTATTATATTTCTCATCTATTTTTATTCATCTTATTTCTCACTTTTCTATTTCTATCTCCGCATTTTGCTTCATCCTACCAAACACACCATTAAAGTTCTCAACTTCGAATAAATGCATTGATTCTTATTAAACACGTTTCAAATTTGAAGTTAAACTCTGAAAGGAAACATCGTTTTTTATATAAACTCAAACCCGTCCAAATCCATGTCCCATGACGCGGACAAATGGAGCAGATAACTCAAATATACTAATACAATATAAATAAATGGTGTTAAAACACCCTCATCAGTTAACCGATAAAAATTATCAACATGCTTTGAGAATCATCACATCCTATATTTTACTTTCCTAATTGAGTGACACCCAACAAAGAAAAACAGTTGGAAGCCTCAAGGTTCCTAACACTAATAAATGACTGTCATTGCTTGAATAATCTTACCTTCCAATTTAAATAATTCAATAAGCCTCAACCCCCCACAACACAATTGTCAGAAACCATTTCTCCATTGTATTGCTGTTTGTTCACCTCCACACCTGTTTCCGGTATGCCTCCATTTGACACAGAAGATAGTTCTGTAACAACAGTCCCAAGATTGTTCTCCTTGGAATATAATTCTGTTGACTTCCCATTCTCAAAAAGCCCTTCCTCGCTATTGACAGCAAAAGAACTCTCCCCAGCCAATGTTTCTTTCTCTTGATAATTAACTGATACTCCATTCTCAAAATTGTTGGTGGCTTCTGAAGTTAATGTTTCAGATTTCTTTTCAAGGACGCCAGATTCACCATTAACACTAGCATGTGTTTCTACCTCATGATTGATATTTGCTCCAATGCCCAAGTTTTCAGTATGAATTTGGCCCATCTTGTCTCTAGAGGGTTTCCTCTTGGAAGACTTCCTCTTAAACCGCGCTTTCTTAGGCTTTGGGGGATTTGAATTCTCATCAGCTATGGCAACAGATTCTGTTGCCCTTTTTCTGCATGGAAGGACCGTCAACTGTGGATGGCCAACCTGGTCTTGGGAAGCTTGCGATGCACTTGACTGGATAGCTAATAAAGCAGTTCTAGCAGCTTTTATCTCTGCTTCCTTCTTTGTTTTTGCTGCTCCCCCAATATATAGAATCCCCCCAATGTCAACCGTACATGAAAATACTGATGCTCGGCCTGGTGTTTCATCCTTCTTGCACTGATACATAGGCATTGCATAGTTCATTTTCTGAGCATATTCCTGAAGTAAATTCTTGCATAATCCTGTTTCATGCTGGAAGAAACACCACTAACATGGTCAGAGGCAGCAAATATTCAATAACTTGTACAGCTGAAAGAGACTACAATGCTGAAATAAAAGTCTCACATGTCTGAGAGACAATACAATCACAAATGCCTTAAGATAAATTGTTCGACAAAGCTATAATATCTCAAACATTAAATCTGAAAACTAAGCATATTTCAAGAACTAAATAATGACTAAGGTGGGAGAAAATGTAATCGGCAAAATTTAGTTCTACGTGAGGCCAAAAAAGTTATCCAGGAATTGGTGGTTGTTGGATACAATGAATTGGCAGTGATCAATCATCCATCCAAGAGTAAATAAGCATTCAACTATTCAAGTCATACATTATGGCAAAACAAATGTGGCTACTACGATTTTCCATGTACAAAATATGCGGCAATTATATTTCTGCTCATAGTCAAAATGGACAAAAACAAGGTTGGTGATGAGTGGCAAGTAGTATGGATGGTCAACTTGGGTTGAGCAAAAACATGAAAAAAGTGTTGAAGTTTTTGTTTTCAACCAATTACCCTTCTCTACCATTCCCTTGCACAAAATTATTACAGGGTCAAAGGATGAGGAGTAATTCCTGTATGAGTGAGAAAGAACAATAGGACTTCAACTACAGTGGGACAAAAGTAACTTTAAATCCCAGGGCAGGCAATGCTTCAGCATTCAAACTGACATTTTCTTTTCACAAAAATCCATGCATTCCAAGTAATTATTCCAACAGTATAAAGAACTAAAAAGTACAGGATTATAAACAAAAAATCAGAAAACAAACAGAAATATTCATCAGATGAAAATTTAAGACAAAGATCTCCAATATATGTTAGAAACTCTATTAATAAGACATGGTTATCAATCTCGGATTGGCAGTGTGTAGCAGCCAACATTGAAAATGCTATAGTGAGAAGTGGGATGACTGCCATTTTAAATATTATGTAAACTAAATAATTTATACCACACAAATACTAAGAAAACCATCACTAAAGAAATTCATCATGAACAATAACTAATTAGTCACAGCTTACACATACAGTAACCATCAATCTAGGAGCAGAAAAAAACATAGTGAAGTAAAAAATGAAAGATGGTTGTGAAATTAATAAAAAAGAACATAATAAATTATATCAAATTAGTAGACTGTGAACTTGGAACAGATGGGAAAAAGTAGTCTTGTAAAGTGTGAAGAAACGAAGATCAAAACAGGGGTAACTTTTTGCAGAATGGTCAAGGAAGAAGGGTTTCAAATCCTATTATGTGTCTTGACAACATGGTTTCAACTTTCGGGGGTAAAAAAGGGGTTTTGAAACCTATATCATGGTAATACCGCTATAGCATGTGAAAAGCAGCAACTGTGGCTTCAACGGCTGCTATTAGAAACCACTCCCATATTTCAATCCCATAGCAGCCCAGGGCCAGTCCATTCTGCTGCTCCACTATAGTGCACTATTGACTACTAGAGAAGAGGATCAGCAAAAGGGTGCAAAGTACAAACAGAAGAAGGAAAAGAAGCAAAGACAAAAAATAATCAACTACTCCCAAACCGTGCAAACAACAAAAAAAGTTTATACTCGGTAAAGACCACTTACAACAGGTTGAGTGATGGATTGATTAACTACATTAGATTTGACCAACTCCACCAAAGCAACTTCGGCGGCCGACTGCTCTGCTGCCTTGCGGTTGAAAAATCCAGGCAAAGAATCATACCGAACGTCGTTCACTATCACTGTTGACCTGAAAGAAGGTTCATGGGAAGGCCCTTCCTTGATAGTTTCATAGACAGGCGTGGGCAGCCCCGCCTTCTGTGCATACTCCTGCAATCGGCTCTTGAACACATAGCAATTTGAAACACCTGAAAAAACATATATATATATATATATATATATATATATATATATATAAACATGTAAAATTGTAAATAATTAGAGCATAAAGCAATATCTCAAAGACTCACTCGAACTATATAAGTAGCGTGACAAATAAGCCTGACCTAATCTATATTCAATTTCATGTTTACCCTATCTTTGATTTATCTAGTAACCAACATCATCAAGAAAGGAATTCCCAAATTGCTCCCGGTCCTAATCAATTGAAACCTTTGGACGAAACCTAATGGTTCACTTATTCCTTCTCAAATTCTCTTTCTTGGGCATAAAACACATTTCTCTTCAACTTACATTTACATTTTTAAAATCTCCGTCCCTCATCCAAAACAATAAAACAATTCAGAGAATGCATTCAAGATTCACGTCAAAGAACAGAGAAGCGAGAAATCAATGACAGAGAATACATACTTTGGAAGTCTTCGTTGGTGGGCATAGCCTCGACGGTGACGGTGACGGTTTGAGAAGAATCGAGTGAGTGAGTGAGTCAGTGAGTGTTTCTTAGACTTACTAAACTAGTTCGGTGTATTTGATTGATGGTGTGAATGAGTTTTTATACGGTGTGAGAAGAGAAGAGTGAGTTGGCGTGTACTACTGTGGAAGCAATGCCGGAATCTGCGCCGCTCTCGTTCGCTCTATTTAAAGTCGATGATGGGACGCGTTTCTTTCGGGTGGGGTGCATGGTACCCGACAAAAGGCCCATTCATCAGGTCCATGTGATACAATTCCTCGTTCCTCGTTTCTTCATCTTCTTCTTTTCTGCTTCATCACACGGTCCATACTACAACAAGAGTTATAAGTATTCAACACACCCACACTACTCACTACTCACCACGAGCACTTTTGTTATCATAAAAATAAAATAAAATCATCTAACTTAATATTTCTCATTCACACTTTTTTTATTAGTTAGAATTTTGAAATAATAAAAATTATGAAATCGTTAATAAACTTCATTAAATAAAGAACAAGTTCCACATAATAATAATATTATGGTTTCCAATCATTTTTCTGACAATAATTAAAAATATGTTAAAAGAAATTATGTTAATGATGAAAAAAAAATTATTAAAACAACTTTAGTAAAGAATTTTGGAGAGAGATCTTCAACTCAAGATTTCTCTTTTCTCATATCCACCATTAAAGAGGGAATGTAGATATTCACGTGGATCCGATTCTTTCCTAAGAATCTTGAATATTTGCACGAAATAAAAAAAAATGATATTTTATGTGATAGGATGGAAAAAAATGAAAAAAATAAATAAAAGTAAATAAAAATTAAGATTAATTACTTAAAATTAATTATATACTTTATTAATATTAATATTTTTTATACTTTATTAATTAAAATTAATTATTTAATTAATTTAATTAAATTAAATTTTAAATATTTAAAAGTGAGGTCGATATGGGATCTATTAAAATTATCTAAGATTTCAATTTGGAATCTATTAATAAAAGAAAAAATGTCACATATATTAAAAAAAATGATCTAAGATCCCAATTTAAAATCTAACACTAATTAGCCTGTGACTATAATATATGTCAATCTCTACATATATGGAATATGTAGGTTGTTTGCATCCGCGTTTAAAATTCACATATATGATTATTTTGGCATCAAATAAACAAAATGAGACAGAAGCTACTTATTGTAACTTTAGAAAAATGATAATCAATTAATTTTGTATGTGTATCCAAACATGTTATTATATTCATATTTTTCAATTTGATAATTCTAAGCTAACTAATAATTTCTCGTTAAAAAAATATGATACTAACATTTAAAAAAAAAAAAAAAAAAACCCTCTGCCAACATATACAGAAGATACATACATGTGCACACATTTCTCTCCCCAACACTAACAACACAAGTATTTTTCTTTTCAAGTGTCCTAGCAGCACAAGTATTAAATGAGTGGTTAAATGCACTTTTCGTTTTCAATTGAAGATTATTTTTTATTTTTAATAATTATTTAAAAAATAAAATAATTTCCAACCAAACATGTCTTTAATATTTAGTTAAAATACTTTTTAGGTCTCTTAATAATCTAGGTTCTATTTTATTATAATTGGTGAATTTTATTCTTTTTTATGGAACTCAAATACTAGGATGAAGAATAAAATCATCAATTATAAAAAAAAAATCCACTACTCCAGAATCAAAATCATCATTTTTATCCTTAATTTTTAAAATTACTCTGAACTTTTAATGAATATTTTGTTTTCAACTATTTTAATGTATATTAAGTTAATATGTAGGTGCATTTTTGTTGGTATAGCAGTATTAATAATAGGGATGAATGTTTGGAACCCTAATTTTTTTCTTATTAAAGTTTTTAGATCTTGCGTATTATTTACTAACTCTCTTAATAGTATGTTAAGTAATACAAAAAATACGTTTAATATTTTAAGAGTACAAAATACATTTATTTTTTCTTTCATTTAATAAGTTTTTTTTTTTTTTTTGTAAAAACATATTATAAGAAGATTCAGTATCAACTTCTTATTTTGCATCTGTTGGCATTGAAAGGTAATAATGGTGCATCTTTTTTAGTGAACGGAAATGGATCCCAATTATTGTTTCGCGCCAACTTTCTCAATGACCTTGTGCAAAATGGAGGAGGAAGCCTAACTAGTAGTAGTGGAATGATATGGGCCTAGCAATGTGGAGTTGAAGGAGGAAAACACTTTGTTGAATGACAAAGACGTTACAGAGATGCTCAACTATATGAAGGTGAAAAAAGTGCCAATAATGTGTTGTTAGTTGACTTTGTGTGAGCCACATGAACGTGATACTCAGAATATGTTCCCATTGTCACGTGATATTCAAAAACTGTGTGAAAAACTTAGCAGATTTATAAATAATGTTATAAGCATCTATTTTAAAGAATATAATGGTGATGTAGATCAACCAATAACAAATCATTTGTGGGAACGTATTTCTATTGTGTATTCTTTGTACATCCTCTTATATAAAGGAAACATGTATACTTATATAACAAATTCTGTTATTTTTGGAATATTTTTTAAATGCACATGGAGTATGAATAGAAAATTTGATGTGGGAATAGCAATTGTCTATTGGATTCCAAACTTGGGTGGAGTTGGAGTTATCAGTTATCATTAGCAAGGCATATGAAAGGCTTTCCCATTCAGAAATTTCTTCCTACACCATTTAAAACTCTCATACACCCAATATAAAACAGTGAATATCTGAAATTATCCTTTAGTAAAAACGTTAAGTACATACTCCTTGCACCATTTAGCTTCTTCTTCTTTGTTATCGCATCACATCATTGTTCGTTCTCATTCTAACACCATTCTTATTTTTCATTGCTCCACCTGCATCATCCTTTTTTTCTTCCTGCACCCAGCTCCTTTGTTCACCTCAAAAAGGAGTGTTTCCTCATTCGTCGTTGATTTCATCATTTTTTGTCGTCGCAGTGAGTTTCTCTGCCGCTTCATTTTTATGTAAAAAAAATAAATATGTGTTAAACCCATACGGATTATTAATCCGTATGTTTTTTATCATTTTTTTTATAAATTCTTTTCTTTTAACATTAAGATCCTTTATTATTATTTTTCAAGGAACAATTTATTGAATTTATCGATTGAATTGAAATGGTTGTTTCATAAATCATTGCATTGTTGTTATAAATTGTTGAATCTTTTTTGCTTTCGCTCAATTCATTTATCTTTTTCAATTTAAATTTAATAAATAAAAATTTAAAAAAATATATTTTATTTTGTTAGGCCTAGAATACTTTTGATAATACTTTTAAGAATAGTTTCGATAATACTTTTGGTAATTCTTTTTTACTTTTTCTATTAAGATAATTATAAATAATTTAAATTTTTCAGTTGAAACTTTTATACCTTGAAAAGTGAAAGTTGAAATTGTTTTGTTTTTTTTAGTTTTTAAAAAATGGGGTCAAAAAATGATGAAAATCTATTTTTTTGGGAGAACCAGAAAAGGGCAAGTTAACTTCCATCCCCAAAATTGTTAGAAAACAAAATTTATTTATACTTAATTAATTGTTTATATTTAAATATTATAATATAGTTTTGATCTATTTGGATAAACAATTTAATTAACATGTTGATTTAGAGGTCACGAAAACAATTGAAACTAATTGTAAATATTTGTCATTGTACTTTGTTGAAGTTGTGGGTTGATTTGAAGTGATAGACTAATAATTGAGAAAATTGGTAGATTATGACTAGAACAAGAGGACTGTTGTCGGATTTTAGGCATAGCTTTAGGTAGAGAGGTTAGTGATAATGAAGAAGAAATCCCTCGGCGTCGAAGGCCGACAACATCGACACGTAAACAACGAGCAGGTGCAGCTGTTCTTGAGGATGTTGATGCTCACAAGGCTCATGAGCCTCACATTCCAGTTATGAAGAAGAAACCCCTCGGCGTTGAAGGCCAACAACATCGACATGTAGACAACGAGCGGGTGTAGCTGTTCCTGAGGATAGGCATGGTAGCAGGACCCGAACCCGTGGGTACCAGACCGAATCCGCCCCGATTTTAACTGGGAAAAATCGAATTTTTCGGGTTCAGGTTTTCCCCGGTAGCCAAAAGCGAGGACGGGGGCGGGTATCCCCGCCCCCTAATAAATAATATTAAAAAAATAAAAAAATATTATTTTCTAATTTTTTTTAATTGAATTGATTGATTTTGTTTTATAATTTTAAAATTATGATCCCATATTTTAAATGTGAGTTTGTTATTATTATTTTTTTGGTTACATAATTAACTTTTTTGTCCGATTTTCAATAGAAAAAGTTATATTATTTTTTTATTTTTAAAATTTTAATCAAATAGCGGGGGTGGGACAGGACGGGGAAAACCTGATCCCCAGCGGGGGCAGGGATGAGATGGATTTTAAAACCTGACGGGGATCGAGGGCGGGGGCGGGGATGCAATACTCACCCCTGCCCCGCCTCGTTGCCATGTCTATCTAAGGATGTTGATGCTCACGAGGCTCATGAGCCTCACATTCCAGTTATGGATGATAGAGGTGTTGATTTAGAGGGTTTTTCAGGCGGATCCCAAGATACATCAATATTGACATTGTATGTTAATCATGTGATAGTCAAAGTGAGAAGGAGAGATACTTATTTATTTAATTATAAGATATTTACATATTTTTGTCATTTTAATTGTCGTAATTAATTATTATTATTTGCATGAACGTGCTAACTTGAAGTTGACTTCTCATGGAAGGAAGATGCAGAAATTTGGAAGGTCTGTACTTGAAATTGAAGGTTTAGTGACTGGTACGGGCTTAAGCCCTTTGATTACATGTTCAGTGAGACAAGAGATATGAAACTTTTATCTGTTTTTGTAGAGAGATGACATGAGAAAACTAGCAATTTTCATTTGTCCATGGGAGAGATCATTATTAACCTCGATAATGTATGAAAGTTTTTCAACAATAATTATATTTATAAAATTAAATAATACAAATTCAATATAATTTTTTTAACCTAAGTAATACAAATTCAATACAAAATTGTCAATTCATATGTTTAATACGGATATGTGTTAAAAAAATAAAACCTTTGCCACTGCAATACCTACCGCGACGATGACGACGAAACCAGAGACAATACAACTACCAAACCACGGCCAATTACCGGAAAATGAGGTCTATCAAGAAGAACAAATGGTGGAGGTGACCAAAATGAAGAAGAAATAAAAACAAGAAGAGCAAGAAAAGTATATTTGGAATTAAAATAAATTAAATGGTGTAGGAACCCATTCTTGGCCTTCTAGTATCTTTGTCCTGATAGTGATATCAAGATTTCTTCATACTTGCTATGAAACAAAATGGTCATTAAAAGTGATTGGAGATATTCTTACAACTCTTGGCTGCGTGGTGGTACTATAATTCACCCATTCGCAGCGAGTTGAAACATAAAGATCACCCACGTTTATCTGGAATCTATCAGTACTTCCATGCTATATACCAGCCAAACATGGGGGCGATTTAATTCTAATAATCTAAAATCAATTTAAATTTTCACATGAAAATAATCAACCAAGTTCTCAAAACTTCCTTAATGTATTTCTTATGCATACGAATGGAACAACTAAATTTTAGCAACAAATGTGTTATCAGGAACTTACTAGGAGTTGCACTATTTTTTACAACACTAAATGCAAAGTTTTTATGATCAATTTTTAGGTTATATATTTAAGCATTCTCAAGCAGAGACAAATATACTTGTCACTTTAGTTATTACATAATAAATTAATAATCAAAGGCGGAAGTAGAATAGTCCAATTTACGGACCTTGTGGCAAGAGACACACACCCCTTCTAATTTTTTCAGCTTGACACGGACACTCTATAAAAGAGGTAGATAAATTCAAATTGAAGTCTTCATCACAACAGATTTACCCTTAGAATTCAAATTGCCACTAATTGTCTTACTGCTAAAGGCCAACACTGAAAAGACAAATAATTACATGTCAAACTCAAAGACAAAAGAAAAGAAAAGAAAAAAACAGGTTGAGATATAGAGTAAAAGGAAAATAACAAAAAAAATCTAAATGGTGTGACACTAGTAGGTAATAGTTTGAGCCCTTTAAATATATGATAATTGTTTGATTCTTGCTTATACTAATAAAATGATGCTTGTAAGAAGAAAAAATATCCCTTAATCAATACTCTTTTATTTTCTTAGAAGATCAGTCTCATATATAACTTTGGACTCTGAAGATATCTTATTTTCAGTAAAAAAAAAAAAAAAAGAAAATAGCACAATGAAAATAGCAAAAGCATAATGTTAAAAATAACAAAGCAAAATCTAATGAATAATTTATTTCAAAAAATTATAAACTACAATTCACAACATTTTTCAATTGCTTTAAATAACAACTATGTTTTCCCATCACGGCCCTCACCCCTATTGATTCAATGGCATTTGATGCAAATCTATCAACTATTACTGGATTTGTTTGGGAAAGGCTTGTGAGAACGAAGAAGATTGATTGTCTTTGAAGATGAAAATATATTTAAAGACACACGCTGACTGTGTTTCACAGATGATCAAAATCACATTCCTGGCAAATTTAGAATAAAAAACATAGCATCGGAACACATTCCCGTTTTTGCTTGCTTCTTGCAACTAGCATTGAATAGTTTATAAAAGAGGTGAAAACGAATAATTAATTCACTCATAATGTAAGGTAAAAGAATTTTCTCCATAAATCCTTTTTCTAGGTGCATGAATGGCCAAACACAAGCAGTAATCAATCTTCAATGGTTATGAATAACAAGATCTTGATGATGCAATATCTTTGTTCACCAACATCTCAATGAATGGACAACTTGGATCCATCTATACGATATATTGCCGCAAAAATACTAATTTAATATTAAGGGAATAGAACATTAATAACTTTATTTTGAGATTATTTTTGGAAGGGGTGAGGTGGTAAACTTGGAATAATTAAAGAGTCAGTGTCAGACTCTAAGAAAAACATATATTGGAAAACTAAAATAAAAATTGTGTATATTTACATGGATTAAACTAAAAATTATAAAAAAGGTCATCACATGACAAATTAAAACAGTAGTTAACACTAATTAAGTAATGACAAAAAACAACACCAAAAAATTAAATATTATAAGAATTATTATATAAAAAAACTAAAAAGTTATATATGTTACAAAAACTAAAAGAATTATAACATTAGTGATCCTTATCCAAAAGTATAAAGGATTAAAGTACAATACTAAAATGTCCTACGGATAAGAGATGATAAGCGATCAATGTGATTGTGACCTGTGAGGCCATGACCATGCTCCTGGTTTTAGCAAATGCTAACTACTTCAAAAAAATAAGTCCTCAATGTTTCTCTCGCAGTTGCTATAGCAATACCTTCTATTTGTTTGTGTTAAAAGAATTTTTTTATATTTCTAATAAAAATATACAGTTTTTTTTAATGGAAAAATATACAGTTTCTAATAAAATTATAGTTATGTATTTAATTTAAAAACATATTCTCTAATCTCATCTAATAATTTAAAATGAACTTTATCAAAATCAATTACTTATAGGCTTTTGTTTGTACTTTATTTATGTTTTGTTTTCTCACATTACCACAAAAAATAATTATACCATATTTTAAAATAAATGACTCCATAATTGATCACACATAAGGTTTCACAGGATTTAATTATTCCGGGATAGAAGTATTTATTGCACCGCATACATAGTAACTAGATTATGTTTATTATCATTTATTTCTTTTATTTCTTAAACTTTTTAACCAGATACGCATAAAAAATTATACATTCACATATTATTCTATCTTATTTTAACTTTATTTTATGTTTTGTCTTTTTCTCTTGCTTCATTTAATCGGACGCTAAAATAGAGTATAGGTTCAACATTTTCCTAAAAGTTTTACAGAAACGCATCAAAAACAACTTTTTTCCCAGATCTTTGAGATACTTCTCTTCTACATAAAAGGGAAATAAAAGCTAAGAGTAAAATGGAGAAGTACTGTACGTGAATACTTTTAGTGTATTAGATGTTGAGTTTAAAATCTAATTTTTACTATATTTTTTTCAATAAAAGAAGTGAAGAGATTTTTAATGTGGAGAATCAATTTTTATAAAAGATTCTTCAAAATTTGTATATTTTTTTTTTCTTTCTCTTTCCATAATGTCTTAAAATGAGATCTATCAAAGAAAAAAATTAGAAAGATCTTTAATCTTATGTGATACTATGAGGTCCAAAAAAAGTAATTCAAGATCTCAAATAAAGATCTTATAAGCAATTATATAGGAGTATTGATGGACTATAGTCACTCATAAATTAAGATCGATTCAAATTAATTCAAATAATTTGGTTTATATTTTTTTTGTTTTAGTTAAACTCATTTAAATATTAAATTGCACATTTTAACACATGGACTTATTGATATGATTTATTGATGCTTAATTTATATTAAATTATTATTAATTATTATTATTATTATTAGTTTTACATATAATATATCTTTTTCAATTTTAAAAAATTAATTACTATCATTACATATTTATTAACTAAGAATGAGACATCTTCTTTTCGCCCCAACTCGTAACCACACTTTAACTATGTCTGAACTTAAAAACTCCGAAAGTTTAAACTTATAAAAAATATAAGATTTTAATTTTTTTTAACAGAAAAAATTAAATATTTTCACTGTTAATCCAAATCATTTTGTTTACAAATAAATTTGCTTGAATTAAATTTTAATTATTTTAAAAAAATAAATCTGTTTAAATTTGATTGAGTTGAGTTAAACCTTTGATCAAACGCAATTCAAAGTGATCCACAGCACCGGTAAGATTATAAAAAAACTGTTGATTTTAATTTTTTCTCATTTGTGAAATAAAATAAAATAAAATAAAATATTTTAATAATTATTGATACAAAATACTAACTAAAAAAATCAAAATCAAGATGGTAGCTTTGAACTACTAACTCCGAACTACTACATTAATACCCAAATATACTTATTGGTACAGGTATACGGCATTTTTAGGTAGAATTCTGATACTGCGCTAGAAACATCGCTTTTAAGCTAGAAACAACTTACATCAGTTATCATTAATACCCGAAAAGATTATTCTACATTTTGTTTCTTGGTTGGGTATAGACGGTAGATTGAATGGCCAAGAAGTTCATTGAATAGTGGCTAGCATGCATGTAGCTCAGTTCGGGTATTTATTTTCCGAAAATTATTGTCTGATATACCAGTATATAGACCCATTTTCCTTGATCAAAGTGATTTTGAGATTCAAATATTAATTGATAATTTATGAAATAAATTATATTAGAAATAAATTAATGTGTCTGTTCATAATTCTTAGTAAAAATTAATAATTGTTTTTTTAACACTTTGGTCGAATCATTCCACAATCAGATGGATTTAAAGGTTATGCAAGTGTAGTATTATATAATTGATGATAACTTAAAATAATTAATTAGTATTATATATATCAACAAGATACATATACATTTTGGTAGTCTATTATTTAAGAATTTCATAATTAAATGTGTTTGATTTGAAGTAGTTATGAAATGAGTAAATTTCTAAAAATGTTCCCAAAAAACATGTGAATAAAGATAAAATATGTTCCATGTGTTAATTTGTAGGGTTAGTCATTGATATTAAGAGTGCTTAAACAAATTGTCAAGATTTCGTAAAAGACTGCTTATAAAAAATTATGATTGACGAAAAATTCTCATCAATAAGAAATTGAGTAAAATATCACCATGCATGAAGTAGCATAATATAAATAAAAAATGAAAAATATTACACTTGATAAAGAATATTTCATATCAATACTATAATTAACTATATATATATATATATATTTGTTAAAGGTAATAAACTTATTCTTTTAATATATGTAATTATAACTTATTACCGCATTTATAATAAAACATAAATATGTGTATATAATCAAATTTCACACATATTTGTTAACGTATACGTATTTTTAATGAGTGTGTCAAACATCAAAGTCATAGAAAATTTAAGAAATCTTTGAAAATAATTAAAGTTGTTTGTTTTTCTAGTTTGGTTAGCAGAGTACTCATTTTATTGTGGCTGGGATGCGCAGTAGCATCTTTTTGTTTGGGGTAGCATCCTCGCATAGAAACTGGTATCGCTTGCGGTTCACAGATGTTGAAGAATAGGAAAAGAAACTGGTATGGGCCGTACCCGTAGTAGACAACTTGAGACGATGTACCCAGTCACATTAATTTATTTTCCGTGTTTGTAGAAACTAGAGAAGGCACCCAGAGTATTTGTTTATGTTTGATAAATAAGTTTATTGATGATGCATTGTAAATAAAAATTAGTTTTATATTGATATTTAATAATAATTGTTTTCATTCGTTGTGCAATTCCATTTAGGCGGAACTTTGGGATCTAAGTCATCTTTGAAATGGACTCCTTGGTTGTGGTTTCAGATGATTCAATCAGGAACATCAACTCTTCATTGCTAAAGCCTCTATGATCAGATAGCTGTCTATTATACATGCTGCGGAATACAGATTGGAGAGCAACCATTACTCAAAGAAGCAAATAATTGTGCCGATTATTTGACAAATTTGGGTCATGAATCTGAATTCTTTATGACTATTGTTACTTTTGTCCCCCCTCTTCTTGTCATGCTTGTATTTGCTTATGGTAGATAGTCTAACTCACGGACCGGTTTACTTTATAAGTTTGAGAAAGTGTTTTCCTTAAATTTTTTCATTAAAATAATAATATATCTTTAGCATTTATTTGTCGTACTTATTAATTATTTTTACTACTTGTTAATTATTTTTATCTATAATTCATGCATTAATACTTATTTATAAAGTGATTAAAGTCCTTATTCTTCATTGAAATGAGAAGTACAATTTAATCATATGCGTTTTGTAGAAATATTTTAGTCTATATTGTAACAGTTTATGTTCAAATTAATACTTATATCTAAACTAATTTATGTCATCATCATGATCTTTTGAGATCTCATCGCAAGTTACAATAAGTTTCTTTCATTGTTCTATTTAATTCAGTAATTTGGTATGATTATTTGTTTATTCCTTTAGATTGTAATTTATAATTGTTTGTTCCTTTAAATTTTTTTTTAAAAAAATTTTGGGTACTATATATGCGGACATAAATAAATTTTCTGTCACTAGTGTCCCTCTTTATTATTTTTCTAGATCCGCCACTATGTACACATGTACTTTCCGCCGTTTGATGGGAGTTTATAATATTATTTTTCTCTTATTAAAAAATTAAGATAATTTATAAAAATTAAAAATAGATGATAATTTTTTTTATTAAATATCATTTCAAAACTATTTTATATTATATATGATTATTTTTCTGTTTATAATTATATATGTTCAGGAAAATATATAATAAAATAATTATTATTTTAATAATATAAAAATAATTCATTTATATCGTATAAATATATTTAATATGATCCCATAATTAGGTAAAAATATCATGTACATTTATTTTTTTAATTTTATTTTTTAAAATTAGATTTAATAATTAATGTCATTGTTCACAATTGAAATAATTTATTGTAATCCGAAAACGAAAAATTTTTCCGTAATGAAACATATTCTCTCAGTTTTGTTATATCAGAAATTATTTTTTCAAAATATATATATTAAACATAAGATCAATAAATTTATTATATATTATAAATTATGATTAAATGACTTTGTAAAATTTTTTAAACATTAAACGTATAATTTTTCTGTTAAACATAATCAATTAATCATACAGAATTTGTGGAATCCGACGAATAGAGGCATAGGGCATTGCATTTCTTTATTTTTTTTCGACAGGAAGTTATTTCACTTGTTAGTAAGTGGCTTAATTCCATTTTTTTGTCGTTTCACAACTTTATTTTCTAAAATATTTTATGGCAATTTCTTAAAAAAGTAAGTGGCTTAATTCCATTTTTTTGTCGTTTCACAACTTTATTTACTAAAATATTTTATGGCAATTTCTTAAAAAGATAGTCAAAATTAAGAAATTTTTTGTAACAATTTGGAGAGGGAAGTTTGAATAACTTCCTACTAATTGATTATTGGACACTGATATACTTAGGGCCTGTTTGGATGTTAGCTTTTCTATAAGCACTTCTAGAAGAGAAAAGTAAGAAGAAAAAAATGAAATGAGCTTTTCCATAAGTAAAAATAAGCTCTCTATTAGCTAATTTGTAGATGTCATCTCATCTTTTAGAGAAACTACATTCGTGAGCTTCTATAAATTAACTAATGAAGAACTTATTTTTACTTATGGAGAAGCTCATCTCATCTTTTTGTTCTTATTTTCTTCTTCTAGAAATGCTTCTAGAGAAGCTTACCCAAACAGGCCCTTAGACTCAGAATATGTTTAGATATAAGTCATTAGTATTTTTAAGAGTTTTTTAGGATAAATTTCTTTATAAATACTTATAAAAAGAATAAAATAATATATTTTTAAGAGTTTTTTAAGATAAACTTCTTTATAAACACTTTTAAAAAGAAAAAAAGAATGAGACGAATTTTTTCATAAATAAAAATAAGTTGTTTATTAACTAATTTTTAGAAACTAATCAATATAACTTTTTTAAAATATAAAATGACATTTATTAAATTGACTAATGACAAACTCATTTTAACTTATGAAAAAATTTATTTCATTATTTTTTCCATTTTCTTCTTATAAAAAATACTTTTAGAGAATCTTACATCTAAACATTTACTTATTAAAATATTTATTTTTTCTTATTTTCTTTTAAAAATTTATAAAAAAGCTTAAATCCAAATAAATCCCATAAATTTTTTCATTAGAGAAATCCTACTAAGAATTTTACTCTTCTATTCAAAAAGAATGTTTGTACGTACACTTTGCTTCCTCTATAAATGAAACCACTCCCAAGCAATCCATGCAGAGGACATTCACTCCTATTGTTCGAAACTCCCAACTTCTCTCCGGACTCTCCCTGTCTTTGCTTGTGCGCGCTGGAAATGGGTTCGCTACCCGATTTAGACACTCTCCCCCCTCTGAGCTCGAGGATTTCAACGGTGGTTCCAGCAACCCCTCGAGAAGACGAAAACGGTGCGTTTCAACTCAACTACATGGATCTCCTCGTGAGGCTCCATTACATACAACCCGTTTTCTTCTTCACTTCCGAAGCCGTGCAAGGCCTCTCAATCTCCGACTTGAAGAAACCCATGTTCCCGCTTCTCGACCCGTATTACCACGTTTCGGGTCGGATCAGAAGATCCGAATCCGGACGCCCGTTTATTAAGTGCAACGACGCCGGTGTTCGCATCGCTGAGTCGCACTGCGACAGATCCATCGAAGAATGGTTCCGTGTAAACGGAAACGGCGCCGTTGAAGGGCTTGTCCATGATCACGTGCTTGGACCTGATCTTGCCTTTTCACCTCTCGTTTTCATCAAGGTACGTCGTCTACGTTTATTATTATGCCTCTTTTGATAACTTCTTTTGTTTTTTACATGAAAAAGATTAATGCTTGTATTATTGATTTTAGAGTTTAATTTCTACAACCACTAATTGAAAACCATCATAAAGTTTAATGTAATTATTATGCATGACAAGTTATAATTTTATTACAATGTAAATATTACCTTTTACATTATTAATATATATTTATTATTATATACACTTATATTTGTCTTTCATTTATTTTTTATTCTTTTGATATATACACGTAACCCGTCTCAAAATGAAAATATATCATAAAGTTAAAAAAGATAACTTTTCTATCATTCTACATGACATTAAAGAAACACACTTATATTATTATTAGGTGTTCACAGTTCAGGTATAAATGTATAATTATAAATTTTAATTGATTTTAAATGGATTTTTTGAAAATATGGTTTTTACTATAAAAAAATATGCGGTTAATAATAGAATAATAGTTATGGAATTCTGTTACATGTACTTTTCTTACCTATAAACATCACGAAACGTCATATACCAGCCACACGTTTGAACGGACCAATGTCCAAACCCGAGAACGAAACTATTTTATTTTTATTCTTCATTATTTAATTAAAGAGAAATTTAAAAAAAAATGTTGACTTAATAAAAAAATAACCTTTCCCGTCACTCAAACTGAAGGTTACTTTCCTTTTTCGCCGTCTCTATTCATTAACTTTTCGTTTGAACATTAAAATCGCGTGTGTTAACAATTCCATTATACAGGATACATATTTTTATTACTATAATAAAAAATCATTTTAAATGTAATTTTTAGAATAGTTATTATAAATTTAATTAGATGATATGGTATAAATTAAATTCATATTGTAATAAGAGCTTAATTTTTATGAATTGTTAGTATGAAAATTAAAAGCAAGAAATTTCAATGTTTTAAAAATATAAAATTAAATTAAATTTATGAAAGAATTAACCTTTCATGTATTTATGAAAACAAATTCTTACTTCGAGTTTAATAAAAAATATAAAATTCAAAAATTGAAATTTATTAAATATTTTATATTTACTTTAAAATATGATTTTTTTTCTTCTTTTCATTGAAAAAGTTAAGTTTACGCATAAGATTCACAAATTTTTAGAAACTTATTCAAATATATTTTTTACTACGTTTATTTTGACGTGTTAATAAAGCATTCACTTTAAGATATTTTAAATATTTTTTTAGTTTTTGAATAAATTATTTCGATTGTAATTATTTTTAAATTAATTACAAGAATATGTAAAACAATAGTTTTTCGGTAAACTTCTCAGGGTTTTATTTTGACCATGAATTGTCATGTATGAAAAAGGGTGCCCAAAGTGGGCATTTTATTATGATCCGTGGTCGATTTTATATGGGCAAATACTAAGTACTGACGAAGTCAGTGAATTATGATCCAAGATCCAACACTGCCATTTGATACTGAACAAAATTTAATGTAGACTGAGCCGAGAGGCCAGACACTGGAAAGTTATTCAGAATATAAGTATTTTTAAATTAAATTTAAGTATATTTTAACTTTATAAATATAATTGATTTGTATTTAATTTTTGTTAATCATTTTTAAAATAATTATGTCATTGCTTGATAATAACTTAACATTCATTTAATCATGTTAGGTGAACAATTATTTTAAGATAATGTATAGCATAAAATATTTAAATAGATATCACATTTTTTTTTTATTGTTGTTAAAGTCTAGGTAAATGTAAATAAAAATTGTTATTTTTTTTACAATTTATAAAAAGATGAACCTCATAAAAAAACTAAATAACTAAAATAAAAATTACCTGCACCTATAAGAATATAAAAAGATATATAATTTTATAATTTTAAATTTAAATATATTTTTAATTTTCAATTTTTTCCAATATTTTTTTATTAAGTTTCTTACTTGTTAATTTTTCTTTTATCTCGTTGTTTGCATTTATATTTTGTCATATAAATATAAAACCATTTATTTAAAAGTAATAAACATATATAACGTCCTTTCTCGTTGCAAATGAGATTTTCTCAAAATAGGAATTTAGTACTATTTAATAATTTTAAAAAAATATGAAATCTAAACTATTTAATATTTTGATTCTTATTTACTTAAAATATTCCTTATTTAAATATTGATGTTGGGCTCAAAGGCACTGAATTTCTGAGATGCTATTATGTTTACCTCTTTTCAGTTCACTTGGTTCAAATGTGGAGGATTATCCGTGGGATTAAGCTGGGCTCACGTTCTTGGAGATGCCTTTTCTGCATTTAATTTCATGTCCAAGTGGAGTCAAATACTAGCAGGTCAAGCCCCACCAAAATCTCTTCATATGTCAAGTCTCCCTGAACCCAAAATCTCACATAATTCCATTGCTGATAACCCTCCAGTTTCCATTAAAAAGACAAATATTCTTGGAGAGTATTGGCTTGCTACTAATGACAACGATGTGGATACTCACTCTTTTCACATCACTTCCAAACAACTTCACCATTTGGTAACAGCCACATTTAATCAAACCAATGACAATACCAATAAGGCCAAGACCACCACCTATTTTGAAATTGTTTCAGCATTACTTTGGAAGTGTATAGCAAACATAAGGGGCCAAAAAATTGGACCAAATGCTGTGACTATATGTACTAGTGAATCTAGTCGTGCAGAAAATGAATTCCCCACCAATGGCTTCTTAGTGTTAAGCAAAATTGAAGCAGATTTTTCAACTGGGAAATGTGAAATTTCAGAATTGGTGAAGCTGATTGCTGAGAACAAGATGATTGAGAACCATGTAATGGAAAAATTGGTGGAGGCAGATGAAGGGAAAGAGGATTTTATAGTTTATGGGGTAAACTTGACGTTTGTGAATTTGGAAGAAGCTAATATTTATGATGGGATGAAGCTGAATGGACAGAAACCAAGTATGGCAAATTGTACATTTCGTGGGGTGAGTGATCAAGGGGTTGTTTTGGTTCTTCCAGCACCAGAAGATGACGAAGATGGTGGTAATGGAAGGATTGTTACTGTTTCTTTGCCTCATGAAGAACTATATCAGCTGAAAGATAAGCTAGGAGGAGAATGGGGCATACACTAATTGTTCGTGGCCTATAAACAAACACTAATTGTTCGTGTCGGTGTTTTTAATTTTTGGAAGCAAAACTGGTTTAAGTCGTGGGGATTGTTTTTCATCTATTTGTTATTGCATTTAGTATGCTTGCCGGTAATAAAATACTCATGATTTGGTTATCCACTGTCTTACACGGAAGTGGACTGGATAAAAAAGCAACGTAAAAATTAAATTGATAATTTTTTATGTATTTGTTCACAAACCTATTTACTAATTTTCTTTATATTATTAGTGTAAAGAATTTATTAATTTTATCATGACTAATTTTTCGTTAAAGAATCATTTTAGTTATTTTTAATAGAATTTTTCATCTTAATTATATTTTTCTCATTTATAAAACTTAAATTAGATATATTGCTTAAAAGATCTGAATCTAAAATTTAATAAGTATTTTCAAATTTTAAATATATTTGTGTAAAAGACCACACGAGTTGCAATGGGTTCTTCACATACTACCTTGCTTTTGTTTTAATGAAACAAAATTTGATTGTTTTAATATAATACTGGCTTAAATACATTTTTAATTTTTGTAATTTAATATTTTTCATTTATGTTTGTACATTTTTTTTAGTTTTTATAAAATATATTTGTTTTATTTTTTATCTTTAAAATATTTTAGATAATGCTTTAAACAGTAAAAAATATCGAAAATATTTAAAAAAAACAAAATAAATATATTTTGTAAAGACTAAAATATTTTTTTATAAGAATGAAAATGGAAAAAGTACTAAAGAAATAAAAATCCTAAATTTTTTAATAGCAATTATATCGTCTAATGATTGATGGTAAGAATTAAAAAAAAAAATAGTTATTTTTATGGATATAAAATCGAGTACCAGCAACGCTCAAAGAAATAGTCCAATCATTAATGAATTGTACAAGAGTCTTTTTCTCCCAAAAACTATGAACTACTCTTGAACACAAGATAACTTTCAACTTTCTAAATTCACTAATTTTGTAGAGAATGGAAGAGGAGGAATGTTTTGACTTTTTATTTTGTTATGGAAGAGGAAGACATCAAGGTCTCCCTTGATTTAGTGGGTTACAAAATTATATATATATATATATATATATATATATATATATATGTATGTATGTATCCCTCAACATCTTTTTTTATTATAAAAATATTATTCTACTCTGACTTTAATTAATTTTCAAATTAAAATATTTTAAAAATACTTATATATAATAAATAAATGCACAAATACCAACATTTTTATTATAAAAAACACCGATTTTTTTATTTTCAAAATTAAAAATAATAAGAATGTTTTTTTTTGTATTTGACCTTTTAAGTTTAAAAATTATATTCCTAAGTATAATAAATAAATCCATACAAATGAAGAAAAGAATGTAGAAATTCAAATACTCAATAATAAAATCATTAAAATATATTTTTCTTCTCTCAATAATTATTAAAAAATTAAAATTAAATATTTTATAAACTGCTCATTAGAAATTACTACCTATTAAATGTCCCGTAATATATAATGTATTAAATAAAAAAAAGTAAAATTATTGAGAAGGAAATTAATGAAGTGTCTCTAGATGGGGTAGGAAAAATTGAGCGAAAACTTTCTTTCTTTGTTATGTAAAACATATGATATTTTTTGTTTTCGAAAAATTGAATATCATAAATTTAAGAAAGCCTTAAATATATTCTCAATTCCTATAATATACTCATTTAGTCCTTATAAATTTGGGACTTATAATTTTAGTTCTTATAAATTTTAAACTTTTAATATCAGGTACTCTTGTATATTTATTTATTTCATTAAGTCCCTATTATTTAAGAAACATCAGACTTGCATTTTATTCACTGGTTTGAGCAGAAACGGTGGAAAGGATAGGATTTTTTTTTATATAGAATTAGAAAATAGAGGAATTAGTAGGGGGAAATAAAGAGAAAATTAACAATAAATGGGATGGTAAAGAAAGAGAAAAAAAAGAAATAAATGTTTCTTTACATGACATACTCGTTTATATACAGTTTTGTAGCATTGATTGATATTTTATTGAGTAAATTATATTCGTATCTATTATATTTTGTTCAAATTTCACTTGATATCTTTATTTTTTTCACTTTTAATTGTTTAGCTCACATTACATTTAGATCCCCTCTGTAAAAAGTAGACACATGCTGATCATATGACTTTCATTGAAATTTTATGTTTAAAATACTCTCATCTTTTTCCTCTTAACTTAAAAATATTTTAAGACTTTTTTTTTGTTTTTTCTCTCTAATTGTACGCGAACTCATCTTCTTGGTATGCAATGTTAACACTCTTCCTTCTTCTTCTTCAATTTTTTAGTTCAATTTTTTTCTCTGATTGAATATGGTCATTTGCTTCAAATTTAGTTTTTTTTCTCTTGCATTTGTGTTTATGTGGTCTCAAACATCAACACTAATTTAATCAACAATAATCAACAAATGATTTTCAGTTCATCCATTGTGTTTCATGTGGTTCCAAATATCAACACTATTTTAATCGACAGTAATAAATAAATGATTTTAAATATCATAAGTGGTTCCAAACTGGTCTCTCGTTGAAACCTCATTCAAAAATAGACAACAATAAATAATCAAAATTAAATAAATACTCTTAAAAAGTAATCTATATACAAGGTCTAATAGTCACTTACAAGCATAACCCTAGTTTGAACATAACTCGTGGAATAAGAAGAGAAACAGTGGAGAACTCGCGAACTAGAAGAGGAATAATGGAGAACTCATGAACTAGAAGAGGAACGATGAAAAACGATGAAGAATTCGTGAATGGTGAAGAGAAATAAAACGTGAATGTCGTGAGAGAAAGAAAAACTCACACTCCATGGACGCTAAAGAAGAATTCATTATCAAAAGGAAGATGAATAACAGTTGTGAATGGGAAAAATGAATGAAATGTGAACTCTAAATTCTAAAACTAATTGAGAAGGGACAATTTGAATTTTACAATTAAAATATAAGGACAATTTCGTTTATTCATATATTTTAATTGATGTTAGTTAAATGCGTTAATAGAAGAGGGTAAAAGTAATGTGAAAGAAAAAGAGGATATCAAGTGAAATTTTAGCTATTTTATTTAGTGTGAATGCACATTAACTATAACTAAACGGTGCAGGCCCACGTTTGGTTTATAGATCGTGATTAAACTTTAATGGCATGAATGAAACTCTGCAAATTCTTGACCTAATTTGCCAGAAACTAAAGAATACGGTTCCTGTATTAATTAGTAATTTCACTTCCAACTAATATTTTTCGGTGAACAAAAAACGGAAAAAATATATTTAAACGTATTAAGAAATTGGGATTGTTAAACATACTCATTTTTTTCTATTATCACATTAAATTACTTTTTAAAATTATTATAAATATTCTTACAGTGTTTTTTTTATTTTCTTACTTATATTGCTTTTTGTTTTTTTAAATATTAAATATGTTTATTTCCAAATAAATACCTTATTATAGAGAATTATAAATATTAGTATAGATACATTTAAAAATATAGTTGTTTTTTTTTTTACTAGAGTATTAATTATTATCTAATATTAATTCCTTTATTTATTGACATCTGAATCATCTACTTTGTTTGGAACGATGAAAAGGAAGTAAAATAAGTATCAAAGATGAAAAAAGAGAGACTATATAATCAAGTCATTCCGTTCGCATCACTCTGAAGAAGGAAGCATAAAAAAACAAGCAAGGTCTTCATTTTATTAATCGTTCCATTTTACTCGGAAAGAGAAAAAAAAACTAGTTTTGTGTAGTTAAAAAAAAATCAAATTACCTTTATGTTTATTATTTTTTTTGTTGGGAATATTTATGTCACAAAGGTACGTATTTTTTTGAGACCAAATCCAATTTCTTAAAGTTTAAAAATATAATGTAAAAAACTTAAGTATTTACTTGTCTTAATTAATTGTACCAAAAAAATGTTTTTTTTCTAAATATATTAATAAAAAATTTATTTATTTTTTTATATAGAAAAATGTTTATTTCAAAAATATGTTTTTGACACATTTTATTTCAAAATAATTTTAGCTAAATCTATAATTTATACTTTCTTGGACTCACCGGAACTGCACTAGGATCCCACACAAAATCTTGAAAGTTACAATTTGGTACCTATGGTCTGCAAAAAGAAAAATATTAAATTAATGAGATCCACATGTATTATTTTTTATTTATTTGTAATTATTTTTCAATATTTTTTATCATTTATTTTTTAATTTTCTTTGATCAAACACACACTACAGTTTAATATTTTCCTTATTTTTCACCCATTTCTACTTTTATTTTTATTTTTATCTATTTTATTTCTACCATCTATACTAAAAACCCTAAAAGTGATCAACCAAACTATTAATAGAGAATAACAATTGTTTTGGCCGTCAAAAAAATTATTAATATAAATTAATTATCGATAAAATTTATCAACACTTCATACATTAACATAATGATTCTAAAATATTATTATTGAATAAAAGATTGCATATATAACAAGTTTATTTATTTTAATAAAATTTTAATAATTATTCACGGTCATAAAAGTAAGTACTTTTAAGTGTATTTTGAAAATATTTTCATTAAATAAGGTAAAATTAATTAAAACTTACTTATCTTTTACATTGA